>BLKR01017589.1:0-10396 GCA_011170035.1 Teleogryllus occipitalis
GGTTCGATTCCAGGTCAGGGTAAAAACATAGTTGTAGCTTTACTTTAAACTCGTCTGTTTCTGTAGCAGTGTGAAGAAGAAAGGCTCAGACTGGCGGAGTTTGCTAGTTACGGTGAAGGGAAACCGTCACGTTCGCCACTTTTACACTCGAAGCGGGGGAATTAAACTTTACTTAGAACTGGGGGACCCCGTTAGCTAGCCGGCAAAGTCAGACAATTGACCCAAAATACCAAATATATTCATAAAAAATTTGGGTCCCGATTACTACATTTGTTACGCCTTCGCCTATTTTAGCAAATTCCGCCTTGTCGCAACGCGTCGGCCAGAGGTTCATGAAGTGTGCGGACTCATGCAATACGCAGGTGTTGGGATATAATGTACACAGGCATATCATGTCTATTCGGTAACAAGGCCCCACCCACATAATTGTGCTGTATGCCTCATAACCATTGAAAAAGCTAAGTTCCGATTCGAATACAAATTCAGCACATATTGTATCATCGACATGTTGTTGCTTTTTCGTTGTTAAATGAATAGATGGCATTTCGCTCTTTTTTCTCAGGTTATTAAGTTAAACTTTATTGGTAACATCATTCAAACGCTCAGTACCATAACTTTGTGCCCCTGGCTTTTTCCTTTTCACATTTTTGTTTTAATATTTTCCTTTATTTTACAGAAAGTTGCATATTCTTTCTTTCATCTTCATATTTTCCTCGTATAATATGTTAGGCATATGTTTTCCATGTTCCTTAATGACCCCAAATACACTAAGAAGACAAACGTAATGGAAAAGCAATATGCAAATATACAGATGACAGTACTATCGCGTACAAAAGGTATAAAGGAGCACTGCATTGTCAGAGCTTTCATTTGTACTCTAGTAATTCATGTAAAGTTTCTGAAGTGATTATGGCCACACGACGGGAATTAAGACTTTGAACGCGGAATGGTAGTTGAAGCTATCCGCATGGAACACTCAATTTTCGGAAATTGTTAGGCTATTCAATATTCTGAGATCCACAATGTCAAGATAGTGCCGACAATACCTAATTTTAGGCAAAATCTCTCACCATGGAAAATGTAGTGGCCGATAGCCTTCACTTTATGACCGGGTGCAGCAACGAACACTGAGTGAAATAACCGCAAAAATCAATGTGGTACGTACGATGGGCGCATTTGTTAGGACAGTGACGTGAAATTTGGCTTTAATGGGCTACGGCAGTAGAAGGCCGACTCGTGTGCCTTTGCTAACAGCGCGATATCGTCTACAGCGCCTCTCCTGAGCTCGTGACCATATCGATTGGATCCTAGACGAGTGGATAATCGTGGATTGGTCAGGTGACTCTCGCTTTAAGTTGATAAGAGCTGATAGTAGGGTTCGAGTGTGGCGCAGACCCCACGAAGCGACGGAGCCACGTTATCTACAAGGCACTGTGCAAGCGGCTGTGGCTCCATAATGTTGTGGGCTGTTTTTACATGGAATGGACTGGGCACTCTGGTCCAACTGAAGCAGTCTTCAACTGGAAATGATCATGTTCAGCTACTTGGAGACTATTTGCAGCCATTCATGGACTGCATGTTACCAAAAAACGATGGAGTTTTTACGGTTGACAATGCGCTATGTCACCGGTCTACAATTGTTCGCGATTGGTTTGAAGAATAGGCTGGACAATTTGAGCTAATGATTTGGCCACCCAGATCACTCAACATGAATTCCATCGAACATTTATAGAGCATGATCGAGAAGTCAGTTCGTGCACAAAACCTTGCACCGGCAACTCTTTCGCTATTAAGGATGGCTGTAGAGGCAGCATGGCTCAATACTTCTGCAGGGGACTTTCATCAACTTGTTGAATCCATGACAAGTGGAGATGCTGCATTTCACTGGGCAAAAGGTCCAGCACGAAATTAGAAGGTATTCCATAACTTTTGTTACCTCATTGTATTTCAGTTGATTATTGCTTTTATTGTTGTGTGTATTTTTATCTTATTATACCTAAACTCGTTAATAGACCTTGTGAATTCGTTTCACAATTTTATTCCGTGTTTTTATTCAAGTCTTTACATTGCATTCTGTCGTCTTCCAGTGATTTTGAAAGCTTTTGAACGCTTCATTTCGCTCTATAAACTTTATAAAATATAATACCTTGCTTTATCGTCTTTGGTTCTTTTCAACTACTTCCATATTTTGATGTATCATTCTGCGAGTTCATTTGTCGCGAGAGCCCCTTTACTTTACGTCACGTAGCCCGGGTTATTACTTTTTGAATAGTTACTGAATTAGGTGAACGTGCAATTTAATGAAGCATGCACCCATTAATGCTCTTGCTTTGTCCTGTAATCTCCTAAACGCTGCGAGGCATATCCATTCCGTCAACTTTGTGCATGTGTGCGCGCACTGTTTTTCCATTTCAAACAAAATTTGAAGACAATGTGAATTAATGTGCTGCATGGAATGGATTTCGACTTGAGAAATAATAGGGTTTAGAGCTAAGCGGACTCGTTCATATGGAAACTAGCGATTTGATTTATCGTTGTACGCTTTGAAGCTTTGCATGCGATAGTTGTTCGTGATACTATAGCATCAATCCCGACGCAGTAGAGAATACTGTTGAATGGGATACGTTGAAACCTGTATTAGCAACAATAAAGTTCAAAATAATGAACGCAAATCGATTCCGAGAGTTTTCATTTTGTAACTAAAGTAATTAACAGTTACAGCGTCTTGAAATAATGAAATAAAATAAAAATTTGCATTTTCTCCTTAATGCAGTACATGTTGCATACAAGCAGGGGCTTTTTAAGCTTTTCAAACGTTGTCTTCCCTCTAAATAGATATCACACTCTCCGAAACAACATAACCCGAAATCATAAAATATTTTACGAAGAAAAATGTACTAGATGAAAAAATTAGCATTACAGAAACGTCCTCATTACTCTCACTTCATCCCACAGAAAAAGAATACTGATGGATATTTCCGTTTCTACCACTATTTCGTCTCTCATTCAAACACCAAATATGTTCACATTCATTTCTGAAAGTATCATTTACATATAACCGTTTAAGGAAGTTTTTAAGGGAGTCACTTATACATCAAAATGACGTGGCATTAATGTGCATTGTATTGTGATTAAAAGAATAGCAGAGCTTCTAGTTCTTTTTTTCAAGGTAGAGTATGTTTAAGAAAACAATCAGATACTCACTTCTTCTGGTGGAATTGTGAGTTTCTCATCTCCAAACGCCAATTTCGTGATTTTATTTATTTTCTTGGTTATTTTAAACCACTTTATGTGGTCATTAGCAACCTTAGTTTCTCCAACAAAACAAGTTTTGTTGATTGCAATATCAATAATTGGGTATATAATAAAGTATTAATTAATAAAGTATTTTATTACTTAATACTTAGAAGTATTAATTATCAAAATAAAGAAATATAATAATAGTACTTATTACTTAATGCTTAGAAGTATGTAATAAAGTATTTTTGCTTAAGTTAAACATGATATTTTGAATATAATGACGATAACCCATTAAGTACTTTTCTCCAGGGAGAAGTGGAATTTATAAACAAAAAACTACTTCACCTGATGTACTTGTTATTAACTTCTCTTACATTCTGTTAAACACTGTGTTGTGGTATCAATCCTTGAGCGTACACCTTTCCTTCTAGAACCAACGAAGACGTTGCATGACTAGTGGCCAGTGTAGAAAGACCGCAAAAGGATTTTCCATCTGCTTCCATCCACGCCGGACAACATCTTGAGAAATGCGGGTCTTCGCTTTTTCAGGATGACTTGTCACCTTCACTTTGTCGAACGGAACCAAGGCTTCCGACCTACATCGTCTGCGAGAAAGAGGTCTCCAATCGAAAGTGAGGGTAGACATATAACAGTTACCAACTTCCTCGAAACAATCAACAAATGTTATAGTTTTAGAAAAATAGTTATGTAATTATTACACTAAGGGACGTAGATAAAACTGCCAGAACTTTCAAGAATAAAATTATTTGTGTGTATCGTTTAAAATAGTAATTATGTTCAACATAGATTAACTATGTTCAAAAAAGTTTATTTCGAATGTCTTCAAACGTTTATCTATGTAATGTACTGCGACCCACCCCTCCGCCGGCTAGCTCAGAATGGGTTTTCAAGGTGGGCGCAAAATAAAAAAATACAATTAGAATAGCGGGGATCAGGGTCATGTGGGCCGTTGTGGATTGAATGCGCTTACACAGAAACTCAAGTCGAATCACTTTCCACTTACTTAAGTATATTCTAATTAAATTGCTGTTACAGTAAATGAACATAAAACACTTTACATATACAAGAATTTTGTCTTGCTGAAAAAAAGAAAACAACTTACACTCTTAATAATTAACTACACTGTTTCCTTTCTCTCATTTAAATCAATTTCAAAGAATACTTAAAACTTTGCCTAACCATTCCAGTCGTAAATTTCCTAGTTGCAACTTTACAATTAGCTAAGTTTTTCTTGAAAGAAAAGATTGATTCTATTTTTCACAGAATATCGGTATAAAGAACCTGTACTAATACTTTCTTTCGAAACAAATTATTCCTTCTAATATCTACAAATTGTTCAAGTTGGCACGACCTTACTGTGTCTTCTCACGGCGTAGAGAAATCTGCGGCGTCGACTCTTCCAATCGCTCGATGTCCTTGTCCTTGCAGCTCGGTCGGGAGCAAAGCCGCCCCCCTGCAGAACCGCACGGTCGCCCCTTTCCAGTACCGTTGTTCAACTCACGATGTGGCCTCCGTCTCGTTTTCCGTTGATACTCTTTTCGTATTCTTTTATAGAATGTAACTAGCTTTTAATTCCATATTTTAAAGAATCTACAATACGACAACTGAGTCTATTGTATAAGAAGAATAAATATAAAAATAAAAAACTGCAAAGAAAAGAAATGAATGGCCTCGTTAGTTTCATGCTATTCACACTCCTCTCTCTTACAAAGATTTTAAATGCGTCACTTATACTTTCATCCTTTTCCTGATGAATTGTTTTAATGCATTGTAATATGATAACTACCTCCTCGAATGTCTTGAAGAGTTTTTATCGTAGATGCAGTCCTGAAGTCCGTAGCAGTACGAGGTGCCGCCTTCTCGTGATCGGTAGGTCCTCACTCTCCAGCTGTTACTTCAGAAAAGAAAGCTTTCTTTCTCCCGACTCTCGGTGTCGCATACACTACCTAGACGCCCTCTTACGGATATAGTTCGTAGTTTCCATTTTCGGATTGTATTCATGCGCGTTGGCGCGCGTTCAAACAGCTTATCTTATTCTTGAATATTGATGTGCTCCGTTTTCCGAGACCTCGGCAAAACGGATGGTCACATAACCCCTTCTTTCGGAAAAAAAGATTTTGTGGGATTTGATTTCATATGCCAAAAAAATCTTTTAACCAAACTTGATGCTCTTCCTTTCTTCTGTCTTGATTCTGGAATGTCGAGCTATCTTGTTTCTTCCTTCTTCTTCTTCTTCTTCTTCTTCTTTCTTCTTCTCCTTCTTCTTTCGTCTTTCTTCTTTTATTCTTTCTCTTGACATTTACATGATTCTTGTCGGTTTGTTTGTCTATTGTTTGTTTCATCATTTTGTTATTATTTAAGGTCGTAAACTGTGGAAATTGTACTTTCCGATTGTAATCCCACTTTCATCTAGTGTGCTATCGCAGCAACGGAAGAAATATTGCAATGTGCATGGCGAAATTAGGAATAAATCTGGCGTAATAATTGACGCAACCTAACAAACTCTTAAGCTGTTTCGTGTTTTTGGGCGGTGCAATTTTATCTATCTCTTGCATCTTCTCCATGTTCATTTTGACTCCGTTGACTGTCAAATCATAACCTAGGAATTTAACTTATTTAGTGCAAAAATTACTTTTCTCCAAATTCAACTGTAAATTATTTTCAATGAGACGTTTCAGCAAAATATCTAGCTTGTTCATGTGTTCTTCAAATGTCTTCGAATACACGAGCACGTCATCAATATAGATAAAAGCATCGCTAGACATCTCTCTGTCAATGATATTGTCTAAACATTGCACAAGAGCAGATGCACTGTTCTTGAGTCCAAATGGCATTCTTTTGAAAACATACGAAATTCCCCGGTGAATAAATCCTGTATATTGTCTACATTCAGGTGCTATCGCTATTTGCCAGTAAGATGCAGTGAAGTCGGTTGAACTCAACCACTTGTTGCCGGATAATTGATTAGTTAAATCCTCTACACGCAACGGTCTGTCTCTGTACGGTAGGGTAACTTGATTCAATCGTCTTGCATCTAAACACAACCTTATCTTCCCATTACTCTTTTCTACGAGCACTATCGGACTTAGATAAGAGGTTTTGGACTTCATGATAATATCATCTTTAACCATTGTAGCAATGAGCTTATCCACCTCCTCCTTATGTTTTTCTGGAATGACATATTGGTAACCCGTGAATGGCGTTTTATCTGTTAGTTCTATTTCGAATTGAAAATCTTTTACTGGATTCTTGTTTTTGCAAAACACCTTCTGATTCCTACGTAATACTTCAATTAATTGTTTCTTCTGATTTTCATTAAGATTAGAATTTCCTTGCACATGCGAACGAATTTTCAGCTTCACATCTTCTTCCTCCAAACAATTCGCCTCCCAATAATTCCATGTGAACGAATCAAATTCGAGATCCTGTTGATTATTCGGTTTTAACGTCATGGTATTTTTTCTAAGTTGATAACAACCCCGTATTGTTTCATGAAATCGATTCCCAGTATGAGCGGATATAAAAGTTCCGGCGCTACTAGGCACACAACTTGATACTTATTCTTGCCTATCTCTATATCCAAATAAACTTGTCTTGTTATTGGCTTTGATTTTTTCCGATTCGCACCTATCAGAAAAGACTTTACGAGCGGCAATGTAGGTACCTCCACTCCCTGGTTTTTCAATTCATTCAACAAACTTTCCGCTATGACGGAGGTCGCACAACCTGTATCCACTAGTACTGACGTATCAACACCCTCACATTTAACCTTAAGCTTCGGACACTGTCGCCTGGATCCGATCTGCTTTTGTTCTTCTTCGTTCCACGGTTCGTCATCAAATGAGATTAATTCGATCGATAATATCGCCACCTCTTCTTCCCTAGATTCTTCTATTAGGTTTGCGGCGGGATGGCGTGTCGAAACAAACCTTTCTAATTTTCCGACTCATGTCCGCGAGATGTACTGGGTTCAGTATTTCTGTTTTGGAAAACTCCTCTATCAATAGAATTTTTTCTATTCCTATCTTTAGACGGCGTCCTATCTTGTCTAGCATAGGTCTGTTCTTCTACGTGCTGTTTCGATTTGTAAGTTCCTCTTTTCTCTGATTTGCTTACATAATGTTGCTGCTGCCTGCTGTCTTGGCTTTCTACCGGCCCACTAACATTTGCCCTTGCTCTCTGTAACCTCTCATTGTACACGAAAGTCGCATCATACAATCCCAGCTGCGTTATTAACTTTTCCGTGGACATTGGCAAGAGATTCTTAAGCAAATTTTGTGTAGCTGACGGAAAATGACGTGTTAACAAACAGACAATTTCGTCATCCGGGATCGTCGGAGTACATAATTTGAAACAAGCTAACTTCTCCTCTGCATATTCTTGCATGGACATCGTACCTTTCTTCCACGTACCATACATTACATTAACTTTGAAATTAATTTGAGTTTCATTGTTCCAGTATCTTGAGTAAAATTTTTCTTTAAATTCTGTCATAGTTTTTGGTAATTCTCCTAAACTATCTGCCCATATTCGTGCATTACCCTGCATCATCTGATAGACTATGTGAGTTTTCTTATTGTCCGGAACATAATTTAAAGAAAAGAAATTATCCACCTGCCTCATAAATACGCATGGATTTTCATCTCCCGCTGCACTAAATTTAGGAGTACACGGTAATGAAAAATACGTGTGCGGAACGCTTCCTCCACTCGATGGTAAATTTTCAATTTGATTTTTCAATTCTACAACGTCATTCGTACATGCTGTAATTTGGTGTTGTAGAACCACATCTTGTTCCGAAAGAGCTTTTATTCCACTATCTAATTTACTAGCTTGAACCTTAACTTGTTCAGTAACTAATTTTTGAAACTTCTCTACACCTTGTTCTATCTCAGTCTGCCTGTCGGACACGGTGGTTATAAGATCTGATTGCATTTCGATCCTATTTTCAAATCCTTTCGTAACTTGATCAATCTTCTCTTCTAATTCATGACCCAGTTCCGTGAATTTTTTTCTAACTTCTCGTGTTCCTGCCCTAATTCTTGTTGAATCTCATTCTTAAATTCGACCTTCCACTGTTCTGCTAATTCAGTGAATTGTATTTTTAAATTCTCTTCTAACTTCCTATTATTTTCTTCTAATTTTGTTTCTAAGGCATTCTTGTTCTCCTCTAATTTAGTTTCTAAAGCATTTATTGCCGAGTTATTTTCTTCTAATTTTGTTTCTAAGTTAGTCCCTAATTTCTTTATATTTTCCTCTGTCTTTTCATTCTGCATTCCTAACCTCGTATCTAATTGCTGCATGAATTGTCCTATTAATCGTTGCATCATTAAATTTGCCCTGTCGAGGTTTCGTTGTTCCTCATCCGGATCTCGTGTTGGCGTTTGCTGTGATTCCGTCGGCGAGGTCATGCTAGTTTCTCCTGACGTTCCTTGTTCTACTTCTACCGTTTCTTTCGCGATCATGGTACTTGGAGCTTGTCCTCCCACTTCCCTATCGCTATCTGAATCCCCAGACGATCCTTCAACGGTAGTTAAATTCCTAGCCGCGTTATATTTATCTGCCATTTTGACTGTATTAACTGCCTAGAATCAATCAATCCTCTTTCCCAGACACAATACACTTTTTACAAATTATTACACACACAAATACCAAACACTATCTCGAACAGATAACACTTTCATATAATACCCTTTTTGAAAAACACTCCAGAAAAAACACTTTTACACAACACCTTTTTTGTTCTCTGTAACCTGTTCAGCAATCTTAGTGAATTGTGATTCAATTGTACTAGAAATTTTGGTTCCACCAAATTTTGGTCTCAGTTTTTCTCAAATCGAGTTTTGGTAAATGCATCCAATAATCGAGCCCCGCTTATGGGCGCCAGTTGCGACCCACCCCTCCGCCGGCTAGCTCAGAATGGGTTTTCAAGGTGGGCGCAAAATAAAAAAATACAATTAGAATAGCGGGGATCAGGGTCATGTGGGCCGTTGTGGATTGAATGCACTTACACAGAAACTCAAGTCGAATCACTTTCCACTTACTTAAGTATATTCTAATTAAATTGCTGTTACAGTAAATGAACATAAAACACTTTACATATACAAGAATTTTGTCTTGCTGAAAAAAAGAAAACAACTTACACTCTTAATAATTAACTACACTGTTTCCTTTCTCTCATTTAAATCAATTTCAAAGAATACTTAAAACTTTGCCTAATCATTCCAGTCGTAAATTTCCTAGTTGCAACTTTACAATTAGCTAAGTTTTTCTTGAAAGAAAAGATTGATTCTATTTTTCACAGAATATCGGTATAAAGAACCTGTACTAATACTTTCTTTCCGAAACAAATTATTCCTTCTAATATCTACAAATTGTTCAAGTTGGCACGACCTTACTGTGTCTTCTCACGGCGTAGAGAAATCTGCGGCGTCGACTCTTCCAATCGCTCGATGTCCTTGTCCTTGCAGCTCGGTCGGGAGCAAAGCCGCCCCTCTGCAGAACCGCACGGTCGCCCCTTTCCAGTACCGTTGTTCAACTCACGATGTGGCCTCCGTCTCGTTTTCCGTTGATACTCTTTTCGTATTCTTTTATAGAATGTAACTAGCTTTTAATTCCATATTTAAAAGAATCTACAATACGACAACTGAGTCTATTGTATAAGAAGAATAAATATAAAAATAAAAAAAAACTGCAAAGAAAAGAAATGAATGGCCTCGTTAGTTTCATGCTATTCACACTCCTCTCTCTTACAAAGATTTTAAATGCGTCACTTATACTTTCATCCTTTTCCTGATGAATTGTTTTAATGCATTGTAATATGATAATTACCTCCTCGAATGTCTTGAAGAGTTTTTATCGTAGATGCAGTCCTGAAGTCCGTAGCAGTACGAGGTGCCGCCTTCTCGTGATCGGTAGGTCCTCACTCTCCAGCTGTTACTTCAGAAAAGAAAGCTTTCTTTCTCCCGACTCTCGGTGTCGCATACACTACCTAGACGCTCTCTTACGGATATAGTTCGTAGTTTCCATTTTCGGATTGTATTCATGCGCGTTGGCGCGCGTTCAAACAGCTTATCTTATTCTTGAATATTGATGTGCTCCGTTTTCCGAGACCTCGGCAAAACGGATGGTCACA
>BLKR01017590.1:0-10389 GCA_011170035.1 Teleogryllus occipitalis
ACAGTCCGGTCTGTGACGCCGAGCAGTGCAGACGTTCTGAGGTCGAGCTCTGCTACCGTTACCAGTGCCAGTTTTATAAAGTGTTGTGTTTCCGAGCTAGTGGAAGCTCAACTACAATCGTGTCAGTTGTAAGTGGGGAGTGCGTGCTGGGAGGTGGACCAACTTATTTCTGTGAGCCATCAATAATTGCCGGATTATCAGGTAAATCGCCAACGCCTTGTATTGATAGGAGGGGCGAACCTTGGGTCTCCCAAGATGGCGCCCCCTCCATCGTTACCCGAGGCCATCTCGTCGGCGCTTTTAACTGCTCACCAGTGCGTTCCTATTCCAAACTGCAACGACTTAAATTTAAACATGGTTCAAAATCCTAATTACAATACCGACGCAATCACATCTCCAGAAGCAAAAATTCAAGCCTTGGAACATGAAATACTATTTCTAAGACAACAGTCGCAGGAACTTCAACGGCTACTTCAGCAAAATACTTCTCACAATCCAATGGACGTCCCAAGTGAGTCACAAAATCCTACTCAAATTAGTGCATCTCATCTAAGTGAAAGTTCTCATCAAAGTGATTATAATAGTTCAAAACGTAAACGAGGTATGAGCAGTGAAGAAAGTGCCAGTTCGCAAGATTTACCTCCCGTATATAATATTCCCACTGATAACCCGTTTCAAGTACTCCATGAAGTTACAGATGAATCTGATAGTACTATTTCGAATTTAGAACCAGCAAAAATACCCCCAATAAATATTAGTAAAACTTCAGGTACCCTAAGAAATTTCAATTCATTTATCTTAGAAATTAAGCAAATAGTAAATAATGAGTTTAGTACTAAAATTAAAAACGACTATGTTTCTATATTTTTCCAAACAATAGAAGACTTCAGAAAATACAGAAAACATTGTGACCAAAATAACATTCATTATTTTACTTATAGGGATCCAACAAAAAGAGTACTTTCAGCTATTATTTACGACATACCAACTTCGTATACTAACGAAGAAATTAAGTTAGAATTAGGTCAAACATTCTCAGTAAATACTGTTTACAGACTCTTTGGGAAAAAAAGAGAAGCCTTAGAAATGTGTGCAGTGGAACTCTTAGACAGTGATCAAAGTAGGGAAATAATCAAATTAAGAAAATTATTCAATAGTGTTGTAAAAGTCAAATTTCGAAACAAAATCTCACCAATTCAATGTAAAAATTGTCAGTTATTTAATCATACACAAGCAAACTGTAAACTGGAACCAAGATGTGTTAGATGTATAGAAAAACATCATTATACTAAATGTAAAAAACCTAAAAATTCTCTACCTCAATGTGTGAACTGTCTTGAAAATCACACAGCGAATTATAGAGGATGTAGATTCTTCAAAAATAGTAATTCAAAATCTAGTTCAAATCCAATTGGAAATACAGTCCAAACTCCTTTAATTTTCAACCCCCTTCAAAATCAACATCAATACTACCAAAGACCAACTAGAAATTCCAAAACTCCACCCTCCCCTACTTCTCCTCCTCCTTTGATTAATAATTTACAGAATTTCCCTCGTCTACCATCACTCTCAAGAAATTCACAAACGTATCTTGAAAATAACTTTGTTCCATCCCCACCTACTACAATAGATTTTAATAAATATATTCCAAGTTTAACAACTCAGATTTTAGATATATTAATTCCACAAATTCAGCAATTAATAATAGAAGTACTGCCAAGAATAATCAATAATGGATCACCATAAAATAAAATTATTAAATTGGAATGCCAACGGACTATTTCGTCAAATAAATGAATTCAAACATTTCCTAAATGATCAAAAAATTGACATAGCGTGTATTACGGAAACACATCTAAACAATGCTAAAAAAGTTAATATTCCAAATTATATCACATACAGAGAAGATAGAGCTTCTTTACATGGTGGGGGTGGGGTAGCAATAGTAATCAAAAGAAAAATCAAACATTCACAAATATTTGTACCTACCTCAAAGGAATTAGAAATAACAGCAATAACAATAAATTTATCAGTCGGAAAATTAACAATAATAGTAGCTTACAAACCCCCAAATAAAAAAATACCTAAAAACACCCTGGAACTACTCTTCAATAATAATGATAAAGTATTACTAATTGGAGATCTTAATGCAAAACACCAAGCATGGGGATGTAAAACGACTACCCCTCAAGGTATATTATTATTTAATCTAGCAACTATGAATAACTGGACAATTCATGCCCCTTCTCAACCTACCCATTATTCATATAATAATACCATTTCTCCAGATATTCTGGACATTGCAGTCTCACAAAATTTAAACTTCCCACTCACACAATACTGCATATCAGCATTAAACTCGGATCACAATCCTGTATTAATTAACTTTAATAATGTTATTCCACAGCAGACCCATTCTAATTCCCTAATTAAAGGTAAAGTAAATTGGAAACTTTTCCAGTCATGTATGCTTCAAACAAATAATTATCCTACTTCTCTCCATACTCCATTTGATGTAGATGCTGAAATTTTAAAAATACAAAGAAATATATTACAAGCTATTAAATTATCAACAAAGACAAGTAATAATTCTAACAAATCAGTCACACCTGTCCTACCAAAAGAAATATTAAATTTAATTGCTCTCAAGCATGTAACTCGTAGAAAGTGGCAAATCACTCGAGATCCTGATATTAAAACTACCTTAAATCGCCTTACTCATGAAGTTAAAAATAAACTAGAACAATACAGGTTCTCTAAATTTAGAAACTATGTATCCCAGCTTCAACCTAACTCTGCTTCCCTCTGGTCTGCAATTAAAAATATAACAAATGAGAAAAAACAATTACTCACATTAAAAAATAATAATAACAACACATTAGCAACTACTGATTCTGAAAAAGCAGAACTATTGGCAAATCATTTTGAACTCTCTTTTACTAATAACCTCCTTTCTAATATTTCCTTTACCCAAAACATAGTCCAATCATTAGCCAAACCACTTCATACAGTTCCTGAAAGAATTAAATTTATTTCCCCATCTGAAGTCAAATACATAATTTCCAAACTTAAAAACAAGAAATCACCAGGCTTAGATTTAATTCCTAATATTGTAATTAAACATTTACCATATCCCATCCTCAGTTCACTAACAGCTATATATAATGCATGTTTTAGACTCGACTACTTTCCAAACTCCTGGAAAACTGCACTTATCCTGCCAATTCCTAAACCCAAAACAGATCAAACTGAACCTGAAAATTTCAGACCAATTAGTTTGCTGCCAAATTTTTCAAAAATCTTTGAAAGGGCAATCTTAACGAGGATTAATAAATTTTTAAATCAAAATAATATTCTTCCTAGTAGTCAATTTGGTTTCAGACATAACCATTCTACTACGCATCAATTGTTACGTTTAACAGACTATATTGCCACCAATTTCCAAAAATTACGTCATACTCTTGCTATATTTCTAGATGTAAAAAAAAGCATTTGATAAAATCTGGCATGATGGATTACTTTTTAAATTGAGAAATATTGGTTTCCCAAATTACTTACAAAACATAATAAAATCCTTTTTAGTTAATCGAAGATTCAAAGTTCAAATAAATAACACTCTCTCAACTGATCACAATATACAAGCTGGACTTCCCCAAGGATCTCCTTTATCACCTATGCTCTTTAATGTTTTTATTTCTGATATGCCTTACCTCTTACACTCAGAAATTGCCTTATTTGCGGACGACACTGCAATATTTACCACTCATAGTGATCTTCTTCTAGGTAGAGACAATCTCCAAGATGACCTAAATCTCCTCATGTCTTGGTTCAATGATTGGCAAATAAAAATAAATCACCAAAAATCTCAAGCAAAATTTTTCTCCTTAAAACGGATTCATCCCACATATCCCTTAATAATTAATAACCATGCAGTTAAATGGCTTCCAAATGACACCCCTGTTAAATATCTTGGACTTCAAATAGATACCAAATTAACCTGGAAAAACCACATAACATCAATAGCTAATAACACACATATAAAAATTCTAAAATTGTATCCATTCATAAATAGAAAATCAAAATTATCAATAGAATCAGCATTAATAATATTTAAATACATTATACGACCTTCACTGACCTACGCCTGCCCAATTTGGGGAGGTGCCGCTAAAAACAACCTTCAAAAACTGGAAGTATTGCAAAATAAATTTTTAAGAAATATTTTAAAAGCTCCATGGTATATCAGAAATGATCAAATTTTAAAAGAACTATCTATAGAACCTCTGAAAACTTGGATTCTAAAACTTTCTTCTAATTTCTACTCTTCTCTTTCATCTTGCCCAGCCACTCCTTTGTACACTCCAGGTAAATCAGCCAATCTTTTTCCACGAATAAAATCAAGATATTCTAAAGACCTACTACATCCTCCTTAATTAGCTGTAAAGCAGGTTACAACATTTCTAAATTAAATATTTATGTTTCTAATTCAAATATTGTATGTATTTTCCTGAAGGACCCTTCCTGGGTATCCTTAGTTGTTATTGTTTATATTGTAAATATTAGTCTTCTACCATTGTTCATGCATGAGGAAATGTAATTACACAAAATTGTATACTATGTATCATAAAAACCCTTGAAAGGCATAATAATGTCGAACAAGGAAATAAAAACTATTAAAAAAGAATGAGAACGTTATAAGTTTATTCCTCAATTAATTCTTTCGACATGAAATGTCACCTTGGTCATGACCGATTGTAAATAGCGCTATTATTCTTACTATTTTAGATATATCGAGATATCCATGCGCTCTTGGACGATGAGGCCAGGAAGAATCCACCGCTCCGACCACTCTTCTCTCTTGTATCTTGTTCTCGGTCCGCTGCCGGGTCAACGTCCTCCTCAACTTATTAATTGTTTCACTTACTACTCCCGGTGCCAGAATTATTCAAAGTTCCAAATAGAATTATGCACACATAATATAAGTCCTCACTGCTCAATTATTTCTCGCAAAATTCCACCAAGTCCCGCATCTATCATTTACAATGACCTCTGCAGCACGATGTGCACAGTACGCGGTCTAAAGCTCCTCCCTCATATTACAATTATTACATATTATATTACAAGTTCAACCCTCGATAACTTTCATACTTTCTTGTCTCTTGTTTTACAAATCAATCTCCAGTTTTCTTCTACGTCACACCCCATTACTAGTTTACCACCAATCCTACATGCCCTTATATCACAATCTTCTCTCCGTTATTTGCCGCACTATGTTTATTTACTTCCGCTTTCCTGGTTGCTAAGGAACGCCCGGCCTGCATGCCTATGCTCTCAAAATTTACACTTTTTACGAAGAGTTTAATAAATTCTTGTCCCCGATTCCCATCAAAATATTGTGTGACAGTCTGGTATGTCACAATATTTTTTTACAAGTTTGCAGACTCATTTCCACAGCACAAACAAATGTTTTAAAGGGCAGACGAATATTCTTGATGCGATATACGTGGTGGCTAAATGTTGAATTTTTAAATTCAACAAACATCAGCACACCTTGAAAAATATGTCATCAACAAAATAAGGACTGATTTAGTAAAAAATATTCGTATATAACGTTATGAAAAACTCTATATAAAAGAGAAATTTAATAAAAAGTTATTGGGATAAGAAGAACGAATAAGCGCAGATATGAAAAAAACAGCGTATTATTTGAAGTTCCATGATCCAAATGTAAATAAAATTCAAAACACAATTTCTATTTTCAAAAGTTGCGTTCATATTTCTAAATCAGCCTTGCGAGAGAATATGTTGAATTTAAAATTCTCATATGGATGTTGTAACAGACTGTATGCAAGACATGAATTCGAAAATCGTAAAAAACAAATAAAAGCGTAGGAAAAATACGCCAGTGTTGCATATTTTACGTATTTTAACTGGATGGAATACGTAACTTCCAGAACTTCTTTTAAACCTAATGACATTATAATAACACTATTTCCTGTAATGAGGGTGGCGTCACAGAAAATTGTGTGTCATGATTTTCAGGCATTTCTCTCTAAGGAAAGTTAGGTCTTTAAGTGTAAGATTCAGTTTGTCTTGTACCCACCAAAAAGCCTTATACTGTCGTACGGTATATTCGCCTTAAGATTACAAGCTGTATAGATTATTGAGTTTGTTTATTATTAAAATAATTAATCTTCAACATTCATAATAAAATATGTGTTCAACTCCCAAAATTCTACAAACTAAGAAATTTATTTCAAGATTGTTAAATTTACGAGAATTGAACTTAAACCTAGCCTTGGAAATGGAACAGTACTAGCATCTTCACTGGTTGTAATATCCTTTCTAGATTATCACCAAATTTAAATATATAAAAGAAATCCAAGAACACATTTTACAATGTAAACTCGAGAATGCAGGGTCCTGTGAATAGAGTCTCTCCCTTGGAATGGTTCATGCTCGCTGGTAAAGGAAAGGTTAATGCTCGCTTGAGAAGTTATGTCATTGTAGACTTTCGTCTCGCCCAGTGTGGATCCAGAGTGTAGCATCATGTGCTAAATTCATACATTTCTGTGGTAATTCTCTCCACTTTTTTTCAAAATAATTACCATAAATATTAAACTCATCTTATTTTAAAAGGAGTATTCCCATCATGTCCCAGCGAACAGCTCTTCAAGACCAAATTCACGTTCTAAAATTGTGTCATTTATTGTACGAATTTATGGAACAAGGGTTCAAACTGAATTTTCGCCTCATTTTTCTGGTAGCTCTGGCCTTCTATCTCGTCGTTCTGTCTCTAACCTTGCGTCTTTACGCAATTCATCAGCACTTTGGTATCGTCACCTTTACCACTTTTACCTAACTCTTGGAGAAACTAGTGTAACCATACATGACTGATATATACATACGTACTGACATATTGAAATTTCTCCCGTGTATATAATGAAAACCAATTCCCATCACATAACAGGGAAAGGGATAGGAACAAGGAAAGCGTCTGAAATTCGGCTTAGGATTGTGTCGCGAAATGCCAGAGAATTCAACTACAGCTCTAGCTGAAGGCACTGACAAATGGTGTGTATACAATTTGCAAACAGAAACCGTGAAACCCTCAACTTCTAGATCGGAAAGTGCAAGACAGAAGACTGCATAAAAAAAAACAAAAGCCAATTCAGCACGCATCCACGCGACCCCGTCCCCGCCGCACGTCTTGTCATACGCTCTTCCTCCTTCTCTCCGTCTCTCTCTGCCTCTCTCGCCTGGGAGCTGGGAGCCCCAGTACAATATTGCAGCCGGGGCTTCCCCCAGGACAATAAATTACAGGACGCCGGCGGCCGGAGCCGTCTGCAAGGACAAGGCGAGCTCGTGCGGAGCAGTGGCTGCGGCGACAGTGGTGGTGGTGGTGGTGGTGGTGGTAGTGGTGACGACGACGGCGGCGGTGACTGCGGCGGCGGCGGTGACGTCGATGGCGACGGCGGTGGCGGTGACGGCGGTGGTGACGGCGACGGCGGTGGTGACGGCGGCGGCAGCGATGGTGACGTCGGCGGCGGTGGTGGCGATGGTGGCGGCGGCGGCGGTGGTGACGGCGGTGGTGACGGCGGCGGCGGCGGTGGTGACGGCGGCGGCGGTGGTGACGGCAGCAACGGCGGTGTCGGCGGTGACAGCGGGGGCAGCGGGGGCGGCGGTGGTGACAGAGGGGACGGAGGGGGTGGTGACGGCCACGGCGGCGGCGGCGGTGGCGGCGGCGGCGGCGGCGGTGGTGACGGCGGTGACGGCGGCGGTGGCGGCATCTGGGCCACTGGTGGATGCAGCGCGACCGCGGGCACTGGGGCAATCCTGGAAGTACAAGAGAGGTTGAGGCTTCGAGGTAGCGACGAGGTGGTGTTTTGGCGTAGTCGGTGTGTATGGTGAGGTAGGACAAGGACGAATCTAGCGTTAAGGGAAGTGGAGGGGTTTGAGACAATGATTGGGTTATGTGAAGTTTTTCTGGTTATGGACGCGCTGTTTTATTTTTGATGCTCGACATGCAGACATGCAACACAGCTAAAGTAGTGAAATGTTTTTCAGAGGTTGTGAGATTATGATGATATCTTTGGTCGAGATGTCGCAGTTGTCAACAATAAAGTAGGTACAGTCTTATTTCGTTTTGACAATAAAAACGATAATATTGCCTCTTATAGGGCGAGTGAGCCCAGTAACCTGTTACAGGACTCACAGAATGTGTGGATTCTAGAGAAGACGGAGAGAAGTACACTTTTGATAAGAATTATTGATAGTTTGACATTATCAACCGAGCATTCATTCGCAGAATATCTTCAAACATTAATAGACTGCCTAAAAAATTGCTTCAACTGAAATGGTGATAGTTGAAACGTAATGTAACGTAAGCTAAAACGTGAAGTAAAACGTAAAAAGGAGTTTTCACTAATTCTTCCTTTCACTTTTATTGAAAGATTCAGTTTTTGACGCTCATCTAATTTTTGAACAACAAAATATTATTATTATTATTAATTATTATTATTATTATTATTATTATTATTATTATTATTATTAAGTGCATTGGCATTCAACCCCACCAAAGACATGCAAATCACTAATTACTCTTTTATTCTCAGGTTACTTTCTATTGTAGTCTCTCATGACTTACTGGTATTACTTTAATCTCAACCACACCAATGGTGTTTTTTAAACTGAATAAACAATACATTTACAATATTTCAACCTTAGATTAATTTACTATGTAAAAAACAACTCAGTTTAATTACGTGTTTCTTAATTCAGGTGATGTCTTCTGAATTACTCCGAATGATAGCATTGTCTCTGGAACATAATGAACTTTTATTTCAGAAGTGTACTGCAAGTATGTTCGCTTATAAACTTACTGGTCCTCCGAAAAGTTATTGTTGGCTATTGTAGACCTGGCAGCTACTATAGGGTATCCCTCTCAAACATGTTCACTGCTCACATTTGCTAGCTCATCCACTCGTCTTCTGTTCAATATTTAGTAAATTATAATAGTTTTTGAAATTTGGTTCTTAGTCATTAAAGGCCTTATCTACGACGGTACTTGGACAAAATGCACAATCCAATAAAATTATGGTAAAATTCTTCAACTTAATATTCAGCGACAGAATGATGTTGCAAAGGCAGAGAGACAGCGTATCGGAGAAATGGAGGGCGCTGAAGAAAGCATCTTTCGACTACAGTGGTAGGAGACTCGTGAAATCGAAAAAAAGAAACAACAATATTCTTTTTTAATTTATGTTTTCTATTCTTTAACGTTTTCCTCTTATACGCCTAATACTCAGATATTTCGAAGGTGAAACAAGTGCTTTGGAAAATAGATAACTGATTTATTGCCTACGCTACGGAAATTTCTATTTCGTAGAGGCGTCTTAATTTTGACTGAAGCAGATACTGAAATTTAAAGGCCTTGGAAATGTCCACGGTTGAATGACAAAATAGAGGGATTTTCGAGAAAAAAAATGTGTATGGGCAGCTGATGAATGGGAATTGTTTTAAATTGATTTTGGGATAATGGAACTGACGTCATAATAGCGATCAGGACATCATTTGCATTGGACAAAGAGAAGTGGAATCGGGGTTGTGATAAAATTAGCAAAATTACTAAATTATTCGCGCGCCTAGAATTTTATTTTTGGGTTGAATCAATAAGAGTCCACGCATCAGTTTTAATCGAATAGTAATATCGCTTGGGATGCGAGAATATGGAAAATTATCATGAAAGGACCTTCCCTCATGGCACAGAGAATCATGTGCAAATATTATGATGTCACTGGATGTTAATGAATCTAGCATACTTTCATAAAAAGAGGTTCCAGAGACTATCCACACCCACGAATGCGAGCGTGGATTCTTTGCCGACGTTAATGCAGCGGTGAAGAATTCTTAACGACCAAATGATGATGTATTGAAGGCAGGTTGAAGAGGCTTGGTCAGAAGAAAAAAAGAAACTACAATCTGGTTGTTGGCTGACGTTTCGGAAAATATATTTCCATCCTCAGTGCTGTATAATATGAGAAGGAAAGAACACACATTTACAGAAAACACGTGTCGGATACAATACAAATATGACTACAGTTGAACACATTTACAAATTTATTGCCAAAACTTACATACCTTTCAACCACCAAGTAAATGCATAATTAAATTATGTGCTGCATGCTCCTCTATTTTCGGTACCTCACAGGAAGTGAGGGACAGACAACCAACCCATTGTTGTACATTTTCAACAAGAAATTTGTAAATGTGTTCAACTGTAGTCAGATTTGTATTGTATGCGATACGTGTTTTATGTAGCATTATTTTAAGTGTATGTTGTTTCCTTCTCATAGTATACAGCCCTGAGAATGGAAATATATTTTCCGA
>BLKR01017591.1:0-10384 GCA_011170035.1 Teleogryllus occipitalis
CGAAATGAGTTGGAGGCATTTTCTAGGTGTTAACCCGTTCCTCCTACTATCAATTCAAAAAATATATCGCCGTAATTTTTAATTCGTAATATACTAACAACCCACCTTGGTTCATTGAAAATTAATGTTTCAGTGCAATTCCAGTTTATATAAATCATCGCTCCCCCGTATCAGAGAAATACGGTTGTGCGATTTAATAAAGAAATGTACGCTATCTAGTGAGCTTAATGGAAAGTACGACAAAACTGAGCAACTTATCATTTTTGAAGTGTGATATTCTCGCAATATTTTGATACAGCTTGTATGTCAATTTCAAACGGATCAATAGGCAATATTCTTTCTACGCCTATCACAAATATAATTTTGTGGTATATGAAATCATATCAATAAAGTGTTTGCAATCAAAATGTTTGACAAAAATGAAATAACGACAATTCAAGAAAATGGGTAAATCTGATTAATTATTTTCTAGTAGCAATTCACAAGTCCTTTCCAACAGGTAACCTGCAAATAAATATAAATGTATAAGTTAAACAGAGATGTTATGTAATGGCATAGACTTTCCCGGAAAGTTTTCTAATTTCCTTGAGGTGGACTAGTACTGTACAGTCTTCTCCCTCGTCTGCTTCCATCTATTACGGCCCCAAAGATTATTTTTTGAAATTTTCCCAACTTTTCGGTTTCTAAATAGTAAAACCTCAATTATATTTTAATTATATTAAAGAAGGCTATAACGTCGTCATAAATAGCAATTTTCATTTTAAAATTTGAAACCTTTTATAAGAAAATGGCGATTAAGCATTACTGTAAATGTGAAATTTGAAGCTCTTGAGAAATTTTTAAAAAAATGTACTTCTGGGGGCGATAGATGGCAGCAGGCAAGAAGGAAAGGCAAGACTGAACGGTACCAGTCCACCCAGTGCCATTCTGTTGCACCTCTAGTTTCTTAATATTTAGATCCCCTAATGGTAGAATTGAAATAAGAATTTAAAAATATTGTAGAAATGTAAGTCTTATTGAACTGAAAGAATTGACATAAGAAGGTAAGAATATTATAAAAATTTCCTGCATGCAATTTTCATTGAAAAAAGT
The DNA here is from genome assembly GCA_011170035.1 of Teleogryllus occipitalis. NCBI lineage: Eukaryota > Metazoa > Arthropoda > Insecta > Orthoptera > Gryllidae > Teleogryllus > Teleogryllus occipitalis. The sequence goes on from BLKR01017591.1 coordinate 1,093, forward strand.
GGGACCGATTTTGGGAAAATGTCTATTTTGAAGTGATTTCGTGAGTTTTTGAAAATGAACAATATCGAACTAATTTTTATAGTAAAGTTAAAGTCATTTTTCAATTCCACAATTGTTAGTTAAGCAGGAATAAAGTAATTATTTTTAATAATTCAAGGCACGCTAAAATGCAAACGTCAAGAACTAACTCCGAAAAGTTACACTAATAAGTGTTATAACAAACATCATGAATCATGAACCTTCACATTCACAACTTCATGAAACTCTTATAACTTATTAAAACTTTATATTTCATTTAATTCATTGTACATATTCTTCGCCAATACATTAAAATCGTAAGTATTTTAAATATCACATTAAGCATTTATAAACATCACATTTGCAAACATCTCAGCAACCACTAGCGCTCGCTGCCCCTCACCTTTCGGTAAAAATGACGCACAAATGTTTTCATGCACACGATGGAAGTAATACATACTTCTGCCACTAAAAAGAAATTAACTCATAAAATATCTATGAAAGATATATAGAACAACTATGACAGAGTAATTTATTTTGCTTGCGTATTCACAGATAAGTGACGAAACTTCTACGCAAGTCACGATCACGTCTCCTACCTGCGGCCACGATAAAATTGCATCATGCAAAAAAACCTTCCGCCTGCGTCACGATCACGAAAACATGAACGAAGCATGACCTTCTGCTTCGTAAGATAAGTCAAGCATGAACGCGACCCTTATTTAAAGACCTTCGACTCTTCTTTGTCTCACAGTTTCTTCTCCACTCAGCTAGCTACAAGACCATCGTGAGAGCAGTAGGGACTTACACCTCAAAGGACGAGACGAGATTTTTAATACTGTATACAAGGTGAGCCAAAGGTGAAAAAAACCTGTTCTAAAACGATCACAAACATGAAATATTCGTAAGATGCTACTGAATGAAATATTTGTATTCTCCATTGAATCGTTATAATTTTGTATGGAATTTTACATTTAGAATTCAAGCACAGAATATTACTGTAGTTTGAATTCATTAAAAGTTTTAAATTTTCATTTTCACTAGTATCTCTTCATTTTCTCATACAGTTGTGAATGTCTTTATCTAAAATAGTTATCAATTGAGAAAGATTTCTCATATAATTTAATATTGAATAACCCATCCACAGATCTCACTAATATTATCCATATTTTTCAAAGAAAAACTTTACTCCTTACGAGGACATAGAGAAAATAACATATGCGATTGAATATACAAAAACAAGACAATAGCCACGGTTTATAATAAAAACAAACCGTTATTAGTTCATGTGCCATTCAATATGCTACTTTTCGTATTACTACCTTGTTATAAGAAAAGAACATACTCATATGCCATTTTTAACTACAACTCATTTGTTTTCATAGTTCTAAGCGGACGGTCGCTCTTAAAAACGGATATTCATCTTCATGTTTCGGTGTCGTTACGTTATGTAACATACGAAGGATTATTTTTGTTTGTCTTGCATAACCACCTTTCTCTTTCAGATGAACATGCAAAGTTCTCCGACCCCCGGATGCCAGGTCCAGCGCGACTGCCGTGGTCCTAGCCATTGCCATGGACCTCGCATGCACCAGGCGCCCCCTTTCGGTCAACACGCCTTCCGCGGTCCCCGCGACTAGCGAGCTCCCCTCGGCGGCCCCAAGCCCCCCTGCCAGAGGGAGTGTCCCGGGACGTGGGACAGCCAGCGCCACGATCACGGGCACTGGCACGGGCACGGGCACGGGCACGGCCACGGTCATGCGCGTAGCGTCGCCCAAGGCAACGGCACGGCGCACGGCCACGGGCGTAGTTGCCACGGACACGCTCACGGACGGGGACAAGGACACAGCACGACGCACGGCAGCGGCCGCGCTTGAGTCAGTCGACGCACAGGAAGCGGCAGTATTCCCCACTTCCTGCTCTGTGACGCGAATGCTAAGGCTAAAGAGAATGCTGAAGGAAGAGATTCATGCATTCTCCTACGACTCTTGAATTTTTCTGTTTTCTGTTTGTAATTACTAAAGTTAGAATTTAAAAACTCAATTATCAGTACTTCATAAGTAACTTCCAATTTTCATTCGCAATAATATTTTATATTCTGTATTTCCTCACACAATTGTACAAGTCCAGAATGTGACATGCATGTAATGAAAAAAGAACACTCACAGAATTGAAAATTAATGTCGCATCTTCAAAACATAATATTTTTCTTATTTTAAAAACGTTGACTGCGATACTCGACGATAATACCTAATTTAACTATTAATGTTTGTTTTGGACGTTTTCCTCAATAATGTAGTATAAGAACAAAATCAGATTTTGCATTTTTTCGAGTTTTTTTAAATTTCTTAATATTGATGTATTTGATCATGTAATTTGTGTAGTATTTTATAAAGTAATATTTCAATAAAACTATGTGAATAATGTACTGTGCGCAATAAGCTTCTCATTATTTTTTCTTTGGTTACTATTGACAATGAAAGAACAATACGTTGCTTCCAAAACTAAATTGAAAATTAAAGATTCATTCACAATTCAGAAGCTTAATGAACGACAAAAGCACGCAATTATAATATACGGATGAACAAATCATTCACAGTTACCATAAAAGGAAAAATAAAGACAGTCTTTAGTGGATACTGCAGCATTTCGATGTAATCGATGCATTCAGGTTAAAATGTTCACTTCAGAAAGCTCATTAACAGATTAGTTCACTAATAAAAAATCCCACTTGAAATCTCACTGCAAAACTTCAGAGTCGGCCTACACACAAATATATCCAAAAATCTTTCGATGTATATTAAAATATAAAAAGATGCGTACTCGGTGTGAAACCATATAATGAAAACATACAACCAAAAATTATATTTAAGTCTACATTTTACAATCGTTTAAAATTATAGACAACATGACACAGTATCTTAAATTCAAGCAGTTGATGTAAATATTATTTCTCCAACAAATTAAAAAGATATTGTCGTATAACCAACCGAAGAACAATACAAAAAGTAGTGCGTAGGAACCGCCAGAAGTAACATTCAAAGGTATAATATTTCCTGTAAATTAAAACGCTATTACAGCAAGAATGAATCTGAGGAAAAAGAACTTGACTAAAACATTCCCTTGCAACATTACGTACTCGGAAGTTTTCTGAAATAAAATATATGGACATGTAAGAATTGGACATTATTTACCATGGGCATTTATTTCAATGACCAACCTATAGCTTGATCGATTTTACTTAGAGGCATTTCGTAAATAAAAATTTGGCATTGAATATTTTATCCTCAAATCCAACTAATTCTTAAATTGACATAATTAATATTACAAAAATGTATATCATTATTTTTATAAACATTTCCAAACTGCGAGGAAGTATTTTCAATGCGGTAAAAGATAAGCTGTTCAGATCATTCAATGTCCGATTCAGGAAAGAACATTTTGAAATATCTGAACTTCCTACGTTCAATTTTGTAAAGATCCCCGTAATACCATGGTCTATCGATTCGACATCCGTTCTACTGATGGTTACATTGAATAACGAGATAGCAAGCTTTTCTGTTCACGTGGGGTTTACTACGATCACTACTTTTCATTCACAATTTCAATTTTTACTTTTTATTGTGAATGAGGCCTACGGGTAATAATACTTGAAATCCATCCACATACGCACGTCACGTTTACGCCTCTCTCGTACGCACGCAAAGAATTTGCGTCAACCGCAAGTATGCGTCACGTGCGTCATGACAACACGATACAGGAAAACTGGGGAAAAGAAGCACTACGTATTACGCGCGGGCGGAAATAATACTTAAGCAGCACCAACACGACGCCTTGCTCACAGTGTCTTCTGCTCTCAGCCTGTGAGAACGGCCATTGTTGAAGCATCAACGAAGCATCTCATATCATCGACTGCAAAGTTTCTCATCGCTTTTGAATGGTAAATATAGCTAAGACATGTTTATGTTTTCAAATATTGAACTTTGGAAGAGTATTATGTTTCATTAATAATTTTGAATTCCACAATTCATATTGAATCTAGTAACATTAATGAATTTCATCGTATTTGTTAATTTCTTCTACCAATGTAAAAAACCTACTTATAGAATTTAAAATTAAATATTCCTGCTGTGATTAAATAATATTTGTAACATTATCGAGTTTGGTTAAAAAAGGTGACAGTGATTTACGTTGCCGACGTTTTGGTCATTTATTGTCTCTATCACTGCAACAATAACGAATTCCAGTATTATTTACATACAATAAATCATTAGTGTGAGCGAGGAATATTATATACAGAATGTCCTACAAATTGTGGGCCACTCTCCATGATTCAAGATACCGAAATGCAGTTTTCGCTCAAAAATACAGAATAATGGGATAAGTAATATGCTTTGGAGAAATTTCAATCAAAGGAAGAAAAGTTCAATTCTGATGAATCAATGGAAAAAATCTCTTATTCTTGATGGTTAACATTGACATTTATATTTGTGTCCTTCGCCCCAAGATCACAGATTGCCTTTGTTGCGTCTTTTTACCCTCACTGTCACATCTCTCAGCTTCCCTTCATCTCGTAACAGTCTCGGCGACATTCCACGGTTTATTAAAGAACAAATTTTCAAATCCCATTTCAGAAAGTATAACTGAATGTCTCAAATATCTATCAAACTTGAACAAATGATATATGATTGTATGATTGTGTTTCTATAATTCATGTGTTGCTAATGAAAAATATACAGTTCCATTAAAAAGAAAGATGCATAAATTCCTCGAAAAATAAAAATATTAAAAAGCAATATACGTACGGCATATTACTTGCTCCATGATTCAGCATTGTTCAGCCAAAACTGCATTTCAATATCGTGAACTGTTTAGAAGTTATAGTGGGGGCCCATATTTCGTGGGACACCCGGTATAAAACGAAACTATTACAGCGCGAATGAAGGCTAAAACTTCGGCAAGTACATTAAATTAATTTTTGATCGAATTCAAGACTTTACAAATATAATTCTAGAGGGTAATGAAACAAATTTTAATTACGCTACCTTTACTAAATGACAATTCTTAAATCTTGAAAAATAAAAAAGAGACAGGGCACACAACTACATTGCTAAAATATATTCCCTTCCTCTATATTTACGAATGTATTTACATTTTCTTCCAGATGATACTGTATAGCACGCGACGGCATCGATGCCAGGTCCAGTCACTTTCTGGCTCCTATGGATATGGCCACAGTGTCGGGCAGCACCATGCTCCACACAGACCACATACGCAACAAGGGCCACTTACAGTCTGGCAGTCCCTCGGACTTCGTGGAGCGCTCACCTGTAGCCGCAAGTCCCCCTGGCAGAACACGTGCCAGGGCCCCGGCATTGCTCATCGGCTCAGCTACGGCCATTGATACGCTCATAGGCATGCTCCGGCTCAGGAGATTGACTGCGGTGACGAATACTGCTTCGGCTACTGACATGCCGCTCATGGGCATGACCGGGAGCAGGGACGTGGACTGCTAAGAGCTCGACCATTCTCACGAGTGCAGTCGCTGGAATGCTTGCGGTCACGGTCTTGCTAACGGATATTAGCATTTGCCACATGGGTATAACCAGGATATAGCACACAGCTTATTGACACGTGGATTTGGCCGCACTCATGGGCGCGGATATTTTCACGGGTACAGCTGCAGCTATTGATATGCTCTTGAGCATTTCCGCGTAAATGGCAAGGGGAATGTGCAGAAGGAGCAGACTAGCAACGTAGTCTCCACGCAGGACGAGCAAATGAAGCAGTTTCGTTCGAGAGACGGTAGACCTGCAATTTTCGATCTAGCATCGGTTTAGGAAACCGCGATTCATCTATTGACATTCCTATAGACAAATCATTGGAAAAGTGGCAGAGTCCAAAATCCCTCAACTGCTGTACTAGTCTTTAAGGACCGGGAAGTCCTAGGTTCGAGTCCTGACGGTGGCAGGATTTTCGACACTAGCTTTTCAGCTAGGTCGAATTTAGTCGCTGTATGGAGGAGAACTCTAGCGGCCGGCTGCTCTGATCGGTAGTTTTCCGTGGTTTATCCGATCAACACCAGGCGAATGCCGGAGCAGTACCTTAACAAACGGGCCACGGACCGCGCGCGATCTTTCCTTCCTCTTCCTTGTCATATACTCTCCCCTTAAACACACACTTACACTAACATGCACTACACTACCACATATTCCGGGAGACCGGTCGGGAGCTTAGAGCTTGTCCCGGGTGGGGCGCTGCCCCGCTGGTGGGAGAGTCCTGGTTGGGGGGAAACCCCGCTAGCCGACGGTACGTCGGCGCCGGATCTCGTCATTCAGCGGGGGAAGATCACCGCCATCTCCCGAGGGAAAAATGCACTACCCTTACGGGACTAATGACCTAAGCTGTTGACGCTCCCGGAATAACTAACCAACCAACAAACCAAAATCTTTAAGGATAGAAACAGACACGTCGCGACTCTACGCGATGCTTGCGACAAGGTCAATATTGAACTAATTTCTAAAGTTATGTAACTCTAAGAAACAAGTTTTTCAGGGAGAGAAACTATTGAAATTCAGCCTCTCAGTTCAACATAGTAATCAACGGTTTTCAGATACAGTTTAAAACAAGCCACGCAGTTTTTGAGCACAATATTTGGCAAGATAATAGGAAAGTACCATAAAGAACATATTGACATGTAAAACTTATACACAAACTGGAATGGATACGTGTCACTCTAAGTTGGTTGTGTGGTTAGTGATTCCGGGCGCGTCAAGAGCTTAGGTCATTAGTCCCGTAAGTGTAGTGCATTTTTTCCTCGGGAGATGGCGGTGATCTTCCCTTGCTGGATGGCGAGATCCGGCGCCGACCTACTGTCGGCTAGCGGGGTTTCCCCCTAAGCAGGGGGGTCTCCACACCAGCAGGGCAGCGCCCCACCCGGGACAAGCTCTAAGCTCCCGACCGCTCTCCCGGAAATGTGGTAATGTAGTGAGTGTTAGTGTAAGCGTGTGTGTCTGTAAGGACAGAGGATAGGACAAGGAAGAGGAAGGAAAGATCGCGCGCAGTCCGTGGCCCTTTTTTTAGGGTACTGCTCCGGCATTCTCCTGGTGTTGGAACTACGGAAATATACCGATCAGAGCAGCCGGCCGCTGGAATTCTTCTCCGGACAGCTACTGTATAAGACCTAGCTGGAAAGCTAGTGTCGAAAATCCCGCCGCCGTCGGGACTCGAACCTAGGACTTCATGATTACTTTAAGAATAAACTGCTCAATTGCATATAGCGATCAGATAAACGCACAGTAGGTTCTCGGCGCAGTGCAGCTATTTACGTTGCAGCTTGCACACCCAGCCACGACGCGCCGAGTTCCGTCTGTTTGTATCCACGTTTTGCGTATTGAAGACTGAAATTTTAAATTTACTAATTTCCACTACTTTATTATTTATATATTGTAATGGGTTCTCTCTCCTCCTTACTTCTTTTATCTATTCTATTTGCCCTGCTCTAGCCCTTCTTACAAACAAACCAATAAACATTAGCCTCGCGTTGGGTTGCCACATATGATAACTTTCCCCCTTTTTCTACTCACAATTGCCCTGCCCCTCTGCTAGCTTACCTGGTCCTTTCACTCACCTGGACGTGGTCTGCGGTGCGTCTGTACAGACGCGAGCAAGGTACTGCGCTCACGCGCGTGGATCAGTCTAATACTACGTAAATGATGGTGAAAAACACATTGATTTTCCGAATCATGACCCCCCCAAAATGGCCATGAAGTTTATTCAATTGCCTTCGTTATCAAGTTCTTTTCAATTTCCACTATTTAGTGCCGCAACGGCAATGGTACCTCTGACGGCACACATCAATACAACCCAGCATCAAAAACAACAACAAAATAAACACTTCTCCTCCCTCAATAAACAGTACATAGATATATAAATACTCTTTCGTTCACACAAACTATTTACAAACAAAAAAAAAAACAAATACCATTCACGCATATACATAAACCCCAGAATGCATTCTGTCGAGATTTTCCGTCTTAAAATCTACCAATTACACGGCTTGGTCTTCGACAGAGCTTTCTTCCATCAAAACTAAACAAACAAATGTCAAAATGCTTTGGCTCACCTATACTGTTGCCTCCGCGATGAATCTGCGTGTCTGGAGGTGATTATTCACGCCCAACAGCGCCTTCCGTTGTCGCCATCATATCCGGGACACTCACACACGCACCACAGTTGACTCATGCTGTCGGAGTTCACGCTGCCATCTTATTTTTTATAAACCCTCCAAATTGTTAAATTTCACCGAGTTCCGAATTAAATTTCGCGCCTCTTATTATTCATGCAACGTCGCGCTCCCCACCGTTGCAAAACTTCTCGTACCACCGCTCGCTCTCGCAAGTCCAGCGGGCGTTGCCGAATTTCGGAATAGTTCCAAAAATTTCCCTTTTCTTTTTACGAAATTCTCCTTCCACGACTGTTACATACCGTACTTAAAATATTTCCGGTTACTATATCGGATGATGCTCGTAACTTCCGCACTTTACAAAAATTTTTTTTAGAATCGCCTACGCGAACATACATCCTACTCTCACCGAGTCCAGACACATTCTGACGAATCTTGTTCAACCTAGCATTGTTATCCATGCTTCAGCACTTTTCCCGATCGCTCGATAACTGACGATCGCGTCACCCTGGTTCTCTTAAAATATTTAATTTCTAACGCTTTCCGAAACACATTATTCTCGTTTTGGTTTTGATAAAATTCTCCCGGCAATTTCCTAAAATTTGATGTTCTCCTCTTGTTTTCTTTTTGTCAAAATCCTTTTATTTTCCCTGTTTTCCGTTTTTGACTGTGAAATGGAACGCACTGCATTCGTTCGCTAATCGCTTCGTCTTGCTTGAATTAATTTACCTGTGTTATTAAAATTTCGATACTTCCCGTCAAGATATTTAAATGGGGTAAATTTTATCTGATGCAGCTAATTTTCTTGTTTTACCTCCCGAAAGTCCGAATTCGATATGTTATCGCGTTTTCTTGCAGTATACGAAAAACCTCTTCTTTATATGCGTTTCATCGCTCCAACAATGGACTCCATTAATATTTTTCCTTAATACAAACATGCAAAATATGAAAATTTCAATAACTTTTTATTTCCTGACGCGATTTCACTGGGATAACTTTCAAAATGTTTCTAAATCACGGCCGGATCTAATGTTTATAGTCCAAACTCGCACAAGTCTCGGGTTCGCTTTATTCTCTTCTTTACTCGGT
>BLKR01017592.1:0-10377 GCA_011170035.1 Teleogryllus occipitalis
TCTCTCTCTCTCTCTCTCTCTCTCTCTCTCTCTCTGCAACACGGACTTCTAGAAATCATTTCTTATTTTCTCACTGATTCCAGCAAGGATTCTGTGAATACATTATAATAAACACATTAAGAACGCTTATGAAAAGAGCGAAACTCGTGACAAGCCATCGCGGTGTTTTATTTAATTCCTGTGAGCCCATCAACTTTAGGAGGAAAGGTTGCTGTCAGCTTTTCAGAGGACCATTTTGCACGTTAGAACCCGAAATACACAAGTTTCTTCTTCCGAACCTCGGAATTAGTCTTGGAAACGAAACCATCCAGCCCCTACCAGCTGCTACGCCGCGTGTACAAGGACCGTATTTAACGGAATGTCAGCGCCTTCTAGTGTTGTATTTTCTGTCCGATCTACTTCATAAAATATCACTGAAAAAATATTGCCATGAAACTTACGGTCCATGGAAATTGTAAATTCGTGTTCTGTAATATTTTATGAATAAACGTTGTGTATATGTCTCATATTTCTCACGAATACTTGTCTGCAATTAACTTTGTTTAGTAGTGATTAACTGCTATTCCGATATTGGTAAAATGAGTTTTGAAATAATTGAGTCAATCATGAGGCATTCTTGTTGACTCACTCTTATTAGCCTTGTAGACATACATTGTGTTCATCTATTAGTTACAGAAATTATACGTTAACGTAAGGTTTTATCATTATATCACAGTTACAAGTGCTTTAGATATTCTACTTTTTTGACGCAATCCAAACTGACAAGAACGATAAAGTAATTTTGGTACGACATTCAATAATAGAAACTAAAACGAGAGAATGGACATTGCCAATTAGTATATAGTACTAATTAGTCGTTCACCGACTTTTCGGAAAATTTATTATCATCCTAGGGACTTACAACAACAAACAAAACCTAGAAATAAAAATATACGATTCTTAACCACATATCAGGCCTTTTGAGAATACACGTGACTATATCGTATATCGGGAACACCTCATAACCCCATGACGTATCTATGCTTAGCAGAGTAATACTCCCAATCCTAATGAACCAGCTGTTTCTACTACATTATTTATACCATCAAGGATATTCCATGGAACAACATGCATGAAATATTCTGTGTATTTGGAGCCCTAATACACATTCATGATACTCTTAATGTCTTTGTAACTAAAATCTTGCAAAATGCTTCTTGTTTTGTAAATTGGAAAAATATTGAAGTTTGGCACAACTATATTTATGAGGATTAAGTTAGGTGTACATGGGAATTATGCAGTGAAATTGCAGGATGACATTGAGGTATTCTTCCTTGAAAAGTGTATTTTCTGGGGAAAATGTCGCAAGTCAACCTGAAGATCAGCGAATTTCAATTGCAGCGGGTGGAACATAGTTATCTCCCGGTAAATAACATGTCCTGCACTTACGGGAGAAAAGTGGACGCGCCAGGAAACTTAAATTCTTGTTCTTTTATTTACTAGATGGATCACTACATTGAAGCTAGACGGTTAGCGTGACACACAGCTAGGTTATTAAGTGACGTTATGGTCTATTAACTTTTGCAAATGTTACAGAATAATAAAGATCGTTATGGTAATAGGAGCCAATAGTTAGAGAATCTTCGCAAGGTAAATTCCTAACAGACCAAAAAAAATCGTAGAGCTTATTCTTTGAGAAACTGTGGATGATGACTTCTCTCATGTTGAACAGAATAAAATAGGATTATGCACACTCAATGTAAGAACCTTGAGAATCTTGCATGCGTGAAAGAAATGCACTCTAGAACGGCACTGTAGCTCGGAAGACCATCTTCAGTACGAGTGATATTATTATTTTATTTTATTCCTAAGAAATAATATAAATTTATCTTTGTATCAGTTTTCATCATTGCTCAACAATATGTTTGTTGAGAAAGAAAAATATGCAGATGCATATACATATTGAGAAAGAAAAAAATTGCGAGAGCTGTTATCGAAAATGAGAAAAGTCTGTATCAATGTGAAAATGTGAGATGGAGGATCGAGAAGGAAGAGTTCAGTCAGATTCAATGTGACGTACACTACAGGAAATCCGAGTCGACAAGGACTTACTGGAGGCGACTGTAGCCACATGTGAACACGGAAATGAATTTATCTGCACTCTAAGAAGGAAAAGTGAAAACCTAGATTTTTTACGTCTTCAGATGAGTTGTAAAATAAGATTGATGAGCTTGTAAAATGTAAAAAAAAACTTATGGACATGCGTGAGAAGGTGATTCAGAGTGAAGAATACATAAAACCACACCCAGAAATATTTTATGGGAGGACATGGCTCAGGAGCTCTAGTTAGACAACTCTCAAACGAATTATCACAGCCAGACGGAAAGCATAGGACTGCGTTCATTTTACAAATTTTCCATCAGCGTTTAGGTCAATATTCACAGAGTACCAATCTATTTGAACCGGTTTTTTCAATCTCTGATGGATTACGACAGAAATAAAAAGGCAAAAGCAAAGAAGAAAATAAATTTATTACCAAACATTGTTATTTTTCTACACATTCGCCCTCGAATTGTGTTATATGTCGATGAGCTTTCCAATCCCCTCTTTGATGAACGTTTTCGTCAGTGATGTGAAATGAGACTGAGCTTCGCTTTGATTATCATGAGTGGCCTGGAAGTTTTGGGTCCCTAGCAAATTAATCAATTGAAGGAAGAGATGAAAGTTGAAGTCGGGAGTACGCACCGGAGATCAAGAACGTCCCATCTGCCCCAGAAGTTGATCGGATACAAAACTGAGAATGTGAACGTTGTCGTGGATGAGAACACCTCCAGAAGCTAGCAATCCTCTTCTTTCGTTTGAAAATGTACACAGTATTCTCGGCTCATTCTTTCGTGAGTGTCTCATGTACTATTCTTTTCTTTTTAACTTCATCGCGCTTACTTCGAAAGACGGAAAAGTACTGTAATCGTGCGCCGGAAAAAGAATTTTCCACAGAAAAACTCTTATATCCTGGCCCTGGCAACGAGAAAGTGATTAAACTTGTTCCTGTCTAGAGTAAATTACTTCATATCATACGGTGTTTAGTCAGAATCCATGTTTTGTGGGTAAGGATATTTAAACAACTAGCTCTGGGTTTAGATTCATTAACATTTCTGAATTTCCAAAAATTTTTGGCTTCTTCCTACAACTACAGTATACTGAATAAAGAGATTTATTCTTCTGTGATTTTCAGAATTAATCTTTGAATGAGAACATTAGTACAGTTTTTGAAAATTTGAAAAGTTGTTGGGTAATTTTGCGTGAAAATAGCAATTTTAAAAAGAAGATTTTCTCCAAAACGTTTGCAATTTCTTTTCTTTAAAGGTTTTGTACGGTTAGTGCTACATGAACTGATCAGCAGCATATTTTTTAAAAAATTCACAAATGTACGTTTTTAATATATGACCCACGTCTCTTTAATATTTGCATTACGGCCATTTTTTGTGAAATTGATCTCAACATTACGCATTTTCTAAAATTCTCAAACGATATTTACTCAAAAACGGATCAAATTTTTTCTTTGAATTTTTTGTACGATATAGATTACGGTGTGATATTAAAGAAAGTCGAATGAGAGAGGGAATATTAAGGAAATAGCGAACAAACCTCACTAATTTAAAAATTTCAATCAATTCTTTACTTCTGAACATAATTTCAAGCAGAACGTGTCCTAATGCTGTACAAATAAAAAGGCTTTCTTGCTCTTATGCATATTAAACATAGAAATCTCATATCTTCATGTAATTTTAAACATTTACAAACTGCCTAAAATAAAATCTTAAGAAAAATTATGAAAGCCTTCTTGGTCATTCGTAACTCGCAAATGTTTAAAGGGCTCATTGAGGATCCCATTTGCTTCCTTTATACAAAATTATGAACCCAGTTTTTCTCCTCAATTACAGATCTAAACTTGCTAATCAGAATGCAACTATAAAATAATCTACGTTTTATTCGATCTCGACTTGCTTGCCATAGTATACGTTCAAAATGAGAGTAAATTTCAAGTAGACTTAAGATGTCAAATTTTAATTAATATTTGATGTAAAATATTTAACACCTTTGTGAGTCATAATAGTCGACCAAATAGAAAATAGCTGAGACGACTCATCTTAACGACCAACGGAGCTGCAGCATACATTTGCGTTCCTCTTATAAATAATTCTTTACTGTACTGTATTTTTATTGGGTATTTAATTTATGTGCATAAATAGATTCGTCGCTGGTATCCTTTACTGGTCTAACGTGTGGCAGTCGGAGGTCGTACACTTGTAAACCATTTGCTTGCCAGTTAGTTCCCGAAGCCAGTAAATCGATAATGAGAAGGCTCTAGACCTTCTGGAAGGTATTTACACAAATAATGAAACTAAAGACTGCAAATAAGGGTACATTCTCTTAATTTTATGAGTTGCAGTGCATGCTTTTTTTTCGGGTGATGGCGAGATCCGGCGCCAAACTACCGTCGGCTAGTGGGGTTTCCCCCTAACCAAGACTCTCCCACCAGCGGGGCACCGCCCCAGCCAGGATAAGCTCTAAGCTCCCGACCGGTCTCCCGGAATATGTGGTAGTGTAGTGCATGTTAGTGTGTGTGTGTGTGTAAGGGGAGAGGATAGGACAAGGAAGAGGAAGGTCAGATCGCGCGCGGTCCGTGGCCCGTTTGGTAAGGTACTGCTCCGGCATTCGCCTGGTGTTGATCGGAGAAACCACGGAAAACTACCGATTAGAGCAGTCGGCCGCTAGAATTCTCCTCCAGACAGCAAATGAATTCGACCTAGTTGAAAAGCTAGTGTCAAAAATCCTGCCGCCATCAGGACTCGAACCTAGGACCTCCCGGTCAGAGGCGCTGCAGTGACATCAGTTGATGCACTGAGCTACCGCGCCCGGAATATACTCTAAGACCAGTTAATAATAGCAATCGATAACGTATATGCGACTCACAACCTTTCATTTAAAACAAAATAAGTCAGAATATTTGAGTGAATAAAGGGCTCAAACTTCTTTCTAAATGAAATCTCTTAGTGTTTCAACTATGAAGATGAGAGAGGGAAAGGGAGGAAGAGAGTTAAAGGGGGAGAGAGGGAGGGAAGAAAAGAGGGAGGAGAGAGGGATGAGAAGATTAGGAAAGAGGGGGAGAGAGGAGAGGGAGGAGAGAGAAGTGGTGAGAGAAAGAGATGGAGAGGGGTGAGAAAGGAAGGAGAGGGGAAGGGGAGAGGGGGAGGGGAGAGGGGGAGGGGAGAGGGAGGAAAGGGGGAGAGAGGGAGATGGTGGAGGTGGAGAAAGGAAGCAGAGGGGGAGGGGAGTGAGAGGGGGAGGAGGGAGAGAGGGGGAGGAGGGGAGAGAGAGGGAATGGGAGGAGAACGGGAGGGGGAAAGAGGGGGGAGGAGAGAGGGCAATGGGCTCCACAGTGGTGCGCCGTGGCCAGGCGCAACGCAGCGGCGCGCCGGCGGCGGTCAGCGAACATCGGGGGGCGGGCGGGTGGCGCGCATGCAAGAGGCTGGTCGCGGCGGTGGCGGCGCAGCGCAGCGCGGGTGCAGCGGGGCTGGGAGCGGGGGTGGGGGCAGGCGGCGTGGCCGATGTCGTCGCGCACGGCCGCGCAAAGCGACCGCTGCGCCCGATGCATATGCATCCGACATCAGAGGCCGCCACGCCCCCTCCTCCCTCTACGCTGCCGCTCCCTGCTTCCGTTTAACACCTTCCGGGACCCCTCGCCTCCGTTGCCTCCTCCGAGGGCGCCTGTTCGTCCCGACGCTCGCTAAAGCAGCGGGCACAGTGCAGTGGGGACTCTAATACAACACTCAGGTCGATTTGAAGGTTTTGAAAGTCACAAGCTTCTGAGATGATGCAGTAATTGATTGGCTCATGTATCCGGGCGAATCAGATCGTTTTTAAAAAATAATGAAAGAAAAGATAATAAGAGAAAGAGGTCCTTCGATTACATACCTCGGTCTGAAATACATGTAAACTGACTACCCACGAATTTGCAAATACTATTTTACTGCTCTTTTACCGTAAATTCAAGATTTCACAATTTTGTCCTTTCACATTTGCACTTTTACGTATTATCTCTGATTAATTTTGTCCATTCATTTTCTTCCAATAGAGGTGTTAGATAAACAAACACTAATTCTATAAGAAAAATATTTTCACCAAAGTTTCGATGAGAGTTTCACAAAACAAAAATGTCTTAAATGAAAAAGTAATGTTTTATTAAAAAAAACATATTTACTCCACGTTGACACTAATATTCAAAGCCTTACGATGTATGCAATGAAGAAATGCTTCCTCCATAGTTTTAATGAAATAGAGGAAAGCCTTCGGCACTGACACGTAAACTTTATGCAACATGGTAGAAATATGTGTAAGGTTAAAAATGCTCGACGTACGTGACATGAAAGATTCATTTGCGTTCTTAATAGAAGTTAGACTAGAAACGTGGCAAGAATTACCTTTGGAACTACTTAATATTTCCGCTATGATATGAAAACTGAGTGGGTTTTCTTTCAATTTCATTGAAAAATTGGTCTGGAAAAACTTGTTGTGCAAAAATTCTTATCAGATTAGGAAACATTTTTGCGAAGAAACATTTATTTTGTTATTTTCATTCAATGTATTAGTTGTATTGAATGTCACGCATATTTTTTAACATACATTCATTACAATCATTCGAAATCGTTGAATGGAGTCAGTTTTTTATTCTTAAAAGTGAAAACGCTGAAATGATAAAATTAATCCAATGAATCAAAATGGCTTAGGCTACATTAGCCATAAATTGTAATTACAGTAAATCCTCATTAACACAAATTCCGAGGGACCGAAATTATCAGAGATCGTGTAGTAAAATTTCGTGTTATCCAAGTATTATAAATGTCCGTATTACCGTAATCACTTGCCATGATCGAAGTTTGTTCGTGTTACGGCGAAATTCGTGCTAAGCGAGTTCGTGCTAACGAGGGTTTACTGTAATTTACTTGGTGTTGGTGGTAGCCGTCTACTGTTTCTGCACAGAGCGAAGTGCCGCTGCCGGCGCGTCGGGCTGACGCGTTGCCACGGCGACTGCACAGGCGCAATAAAACACGAGCAGCTGCCGCAACAGTAAGGCGGAATCCTCCCGCCACGCCGACCCCGCGACCTCAACCTTTCTCACCATCACTCCCATCCTTATCCCTTCTGCACGCTGGCCCTGACCCCGCCGCCTTCACAGCCCCTGCTGCCATTACCCCCCCTAATACCGCCCACGTGGCTGGTATCTCGCTCGCTTCAACATCGCCTCCTCAGCCCAGACCGCCTTGCCACCTCCCCCCCCACACACACACACGCGCATGCGCTACCACCCTTCTACTTCGATAAAACATTAAGTCCGTTGACAATTGGTCAGCTGTGACGCTACCATCCAATCGGGAGCTTGAACGTCATTGTAGTGACCTCACTATATTGGCATTTAAGTTCCTGATAGAATGACTGCGTCACTTCTGACCAAGTGTCAACGGAGTTAAAGTTTTAATCGAAGTATTGTGACGTTACTACAGTGACGTCACTAGTGACGTCCAAATCCCCGATAGGATGATAGCGTCACATATGACCAAGTGTCAACGGACTTAATGCTTGAATGGAAGTATACAGCACAGTCTCCGTCAGCAGTCACCCACCCCCTCTCGTTGCTCCCATTGCTTCCTCCGCCCACTCTCCCGCCTCCCCGTCACAACCGTCACCCCCTAGCACCCGCGTCGCGTCGCACCCCACCGCCCCCGCCATTTGCATCTGGATCTCGGGAGTGGATTTTTCGTCTCCGCTCGGTGCTAAAAAGAGGCTTTCCGAGTCTGTTGCTTACTCCTTTTCATGGTAATCTTAATTCTAGCGGTAAAAAGTTCACTTGCAGAGAAAACCGCAACGCAGTCAACAACGCTGTTTTGCGGAAACGTTGAACGTCGCGGAGAAAAGGACGCAAGAGAATGAGAGAAAGAGATCCTGCGATCATAGATCTTTCTTAAGTAGATATAAACACTTTTACTTCCCAAGATTCCTCAAGTACTATTTTACAACTCTATTACCCTAAATGCAAGTTTTCCCCATTCTCTGAATTTTGTCCACAAAGTTCTACTTGCTTTTACGTACTAATAGTATTTTGACTCATTTTTAGCATGATTTATTCATTTCCACGATCGTTTAACATTTTTGATATTTTATCTACTTTGTTTTACTGTGATTAATGTTTCACAGTAATACTTTATCGTATATTCGAAAGTAATTTCCAGTGTTGCAAACTTTTGTTGTCGAGATTTTGATTTTGTGGTTGCTTATAAAATGTGAGGCACGTCCGATTGTTATTAAAACTTCGAAAATTACAAAATTTCAATTTTTTGAACTTTGTGTTAGATAATAATTGAACTCCGATTTCTCCGTTAATACCTTTGTTAATGTAATATATTTATGTTTAGAACACTGTTTTCATTTAGAAAGCAAATTGAGCTTTCTTTAAAACCAAATTTCGGGAATTTCACTTCAAATGAAAGATAGCGGGCCCCAAATGCGTATTTTCACTGGTTTTATAGCATAAACAATGACTTTTATAAAATCATATAATTAATTGAATCAACGCTTATTTCCGATGGTTTGTTCATTATTTTGTTGTGCGAGTTGCAATAGCTTTGTCACGTTAGAGTTCACAATTTGAACTAGGAATCCCAGGCAAATATTTTCGGGATGAGGGCAATAAGGCAAGCGTCAAATGAAGATGTAAGTTGCTGGCCGCGAAAATGGAAATGCAATAGAGTTAAAACTTGCAACATTTTAGAACGGTTTCAACTTATGGTTTATTAAAATTCAAGTATTGTGCAACCGTTACAAATAAATCATGAAACCACGGGTTGTTGTAGCATCACTATTTTTTCTTTTAAATGACTTCCTCTTATAGGTACTGTTACTTTTTCGTATATATTTCCTTTCTTATTAATGTATTGTTACTTTCTCACGTTCGTAGTCTAAAATGAGAAATAATAAAGTTATGTAATGCTGCAGGAAATCCATGTCAAGATTTTTAACGGAAATGCATCCTTTGGGGCCCCTGATATAGATTTTTTTTCCAAAACGTCTGCTTGTCCATCTGTGAACAACAGTAGCGCCTAAACCCTAAATAAGATTTTTTCTAAATATGGATATTCCATATTACATAACTTATATTAATATAAGTAATTGTTCAATAAAATTAAGACCGTGAAAGATAACGCTGTGTAAGTAATCTTTTGCCATCCGTCATTTAAAAAAACAATTAGAAATGCATGGTAAAGGAGTTGCAAGCATGTGGAAGGAAGTAAGGAGCACGAGTGAGATTTTCACTGAGATTTCTTCACAGGTAGTTATCGCGTGAAGCCATGAAGTACCTTAGGTGCCTATAGATGGCAGCCGGCAAGGGCACAACAGAAGATGCGGCTCCAATTCAAAAGAAAACGAAACTACCTAGAACGAGAAAGCCAGCATCATTCTGTAGCATTACAAGTTCAATCTTCATTCTCTTGTTTCCTTTATCTATTTCCTCTCTTTCACTTTCTCTGCCTTCAGGATGTATATCTAAGGTTTAAAGGAAATGATGTGACTAATTCACCAGAATGGTTCCTTTCCGGAAATGATATGCTTCTCTTAGAAACCAGCGTTGATGTGTTTAAAGCCACGAGGGTGGCCCGAGACAAGAGAACGTACCATTTTGTTGTTTCAGTAAAATTTCCCTACTTTCCTTGTCCTCAGTTCGGGAGAATGCAATTTCCATCGGGAGGGTAAAATCTCATACATCTACTCGTTTACAACACGCATGGCAAATCTTTACTTTTTGGCTTGTGTTATTTCCGGTACGCCATAAAACGAATGAAACATGTTGTTTTTTTTCTTCAGCTTAGAGTATGTTGAATAAGAGGGCGAAAAGAAAATTTACTGCTGTTGGAATGATCAATGCTTATTCTTTGTATGTCGGGGCTTTCTAGCGATGAATTTCTAGGCGGATAGTGATCTTTTTTTGATCTAGATGAATTACAAAAGATTCTGTTTTCATTTTGTTTAATAGTTGTCTAGAATTAAATAATGTTTTGAATAAAAATTATGAATTTTTTTGCGTTATCTTTCAATATTTGGTCTACGGCGGCTCGAGACGTCCTACGACGGCCGCCACAACTTTTATCTCATTTTATATCACGTTAATCAACAGATAGACAATGAATGTGTTTGTTTTGACAATAATTATCGTTTTATTGTCTTTGCGTTAACAAGAATTATTGTAAAACTATTATGTTAACGATTTAAATGAATGTCCCTGGATCTTATAAAATTCCATTGTATAAAACACTGCAGAACTATTAAGACTTAATAATTAAA
>BLKR01017593.1:0-10375 GCA_011170035.1 Teleogryllus occipitalis
GAAACAGACTGCCACCGAAGGTCACGCAGCGCTCCATGAGCAAGCGCGCGCACAATACTAAGATCCCTTCCCTTCCCCGAGCGCGTGCTCGCTGATGGAGCGCTGCGTGACCTTCTGTGGCGGTCTGTTACATTCAAAATATTCGTTAAGAACTGGTCGCAAAAGGATCAAAATTTCTCAAAAAAATCCTTATCTAACATATGACAATTTGTATATCATTGGATTTGTCTTTTTACGCTCTTTATGATAGACTGAAAAAATATGTATAGTTCCATTTGAAAAAACAAAGTTACCTCAAATATCTCGTAAAATACAAGTGATAAAATAGAAATAAGTACAGGTATCAGTTAGCCCTATTTTCTCATGCACTCTCGTGAAAACTGCATTTCAATATCTTCAACCGTTCAAAAGTTACGGGAGGTGCTAAAGTTACGTGACTTACCCTACCCTGTATATATATATATATATATACACATACAATTAACGTAGTAATATGTCAATAATTCGTTTAAATTCTTTTAAGAAATTCATTGGGTTATATTCATTTATTTCAAAACTGGAACTTCTAAAAATTAATTTCAGAGAATCATTTTGCGCACAAAAGGAAAATTACGCAGTTCTACAAGAGTCACCTGAAATCCAATGAATTCTTGCACTCGGGCAACTTTCTGGAAAACATTCTGAGAAAAATCACTTTTTATCGAGAGAACATCGGATTCCCCGCATCCTCAGTAGAAAACAAAAGATTGTTTCCATGAAATCAACTTTCATCTTAAATAGCAGGGATGGAGATGACATACTACGGAGAAAAACAGTGACGTAATTCCTCTTCTTTTCCAGCAAAGTTCATTAAAATTGCTACCCCTTAGCGCCCTACTCTGATAAAAGTTCGATCCTTCTAATTATTTACTTTATTTCAACAGCCACAAAGAGATCGCTGTGATCCATTTCCCAACTGGAACTGGAAAACGCGCGATTATAACACAGCGCTGCATGTCGAGAAGGAAAAAAGGGGAAAGGCTGGGCCAGCCAGTTAAAAGTTTATTAGAAAGAAATAATAATTACATCTGAGGGCGTGTGGTTGAAGGTACTGACATAAAGCATAAAGCTTATACAGAACAAAACAAAGAGGACTTTAAAAATCTTTCTCCGACTGTCGGATTACTGGAATTTCAGTATTTCCATTCTACATAGTCCAATCCCACTACACTGCTTCCGATGCTGTCAATTATTCACGGGATTTCGACACCTACAAAGAGGGCGATATGGTCCCTTTGTCTTCAACACACGGGGAGTCCGCAAACAAGGAGTGCTTGTGAGACGCCCTCTGGATCGAGTTCTCTGACGACAGCAATAGTGACAGTGTGCAAGGCCAACACCAGCAATTGTTTATTCAAATGAACTTAAGCTTAAGTCATTACTGGAAGTCATTAACTGAAGCCTGTAGTTGATGACAATTATGAGTGACATTCTGGGTTTCCGAACGTAGGATAGGAAGTTAGCTTGAATACCCTCCCTTTTCAGAGCTGAAAACCACTGTGATGGTTTGTCTTTACCTTCTACGGGATATATAATAGTAAGGGCTATTCATGATGGAACAATAATGATGGGAGATGAATGATATTGA
The DNA here is from genome assembly GCA_011170035.1 of Teleogryllus occipitalis. Taxonomy (NCBI): domain Eukaryota; kingdom Metazoa; phylum Arthropoda; class Insecta; order Orthoptera; family Gryllidae; genus Teleogryllus; species Teleogryllus occipitalis. The sequence continues at coordinate 1,628 of BLKR01017593.1, forward strand.
ATGAGACGACAGATTAATTGTGGACCGTGGTGGTATGAAGCCAACACCAGATTCAAATGAGGAAACATCTGTTAGTCGGAAGTACGCGAACAGGCTTCAGATTCGGGGTTTTAGCCGTGGCTCTTGCCACTTGCGCCATCAAGACAGAAACTTTGCTGATAAGGCAAAAAAGCTGGACAAACAATCTTATTTCTCTGTGTGATATCTCTTTGAAAGTTACATCCTTTAGCAGATTTTCGTCACTCACTTAAATTATATACACAAATTTCACACTGTATACACAAATTACCAATCACAGAATGAAATTCTACTGACAAAAACACAATTGTGCAACATGAAATACAATCCTACCTTTTTGAAGTTAAGGTTTTGTTACCAATGAACTATAACTGCCTTGGGTTCTCACAACTTAGAAGGAAAATTCCAAAACTAAAAGAAAATTTTAAGATATATGTTAATTAATGATGGCATTCACAATATGAATCATTTATTGAGGCTTTGAATTCGTATCATCAAAGAATGTTTTGCCAACTGTCAATGTCTTGGCAACTGTCAATGCCAGCAGTACATTCATTATAAGATAATTAACAGTATAGATGTTTGAAAATGGAAATTATTTTTATATACATGACTTCTTGAGAGGGACATGGTATTATTGAAAATTATTAACATAACACTAAAATTGCTAATTAAGACTACGGGAAATCAACGAACAAAACATTCAGCTGAAACATGAGACACGAAACACAGTGGTTTATATTTTTTATCTTCTTATTAACACAGCCAATTTAGATCATATTCGTATCACGTCTTGAAGTCGGCGGGGATGACAAGAGGAGGTGTAAGCCTGACGAAAGACGAAGCTAGATGAACGTTTTGATACATATGAAATTATGAGCTACAAACATCTGCAGAAGCATGGAGCTGGCACACAAGGGCAGAATGTCTTTGAAAACGTTTTTCCTATCGGTTCATTGGCATTTCACACTCTTTCGATATTTTTGGTTGTTTTGATTCCATACTTTTAACTCCACACCCAGGAAAGCCGCTGTAATTTGTTTCCTTATATCAGCCAAGGCGAGCTCTTTCGGACGTCCAACGTTGTAGAATTATGGCCGTTGTGAAGAAGTCATTAGTTCAAGTGAACTTTATTATTTAGATACGACATATCGAAAACACAGTAGCGCACACACATTTCAAAACACTAATATTTCCCAGCAGTTCATTTAAGTCTCTTAAAAATCTTGTCCTTCAAAGTTCAACCTTAAGTGAGAGTACTGTAAGAGAGGGAGAGAGAGAGAGAGAGAGAGAGAGAGAGAGAGAGAGAGAGAGAGAGAGAGAGAGAGTTTGTTAGTCCAATTAACATACAACTGAAGTCTGAGACGTTTTACTGGCAACTTAAAATGATGCGGTCTTGAATAATCACTTCTATATCTGCCAATTATTGTAGCTGGGGCCCTCTACTGTTCAATTATCGTAGCCTTCCGACCTTCTCAATTATTCATTTGATTCTACACCCACCTTGATCCATTAGATCACAGCAGCCAAAGAGATTGCGCTAGTGTTGCTGACTTGCTATATCCCGCTTGGAGACCCCAGACGCTGCGTTCTCTAGGAAAATGTGTAAGTCTAACAAAATTAATTTTTGATTCAAATGAATGAATTTATGGACCGGATGTATCAGATAAAGCACGTACGAGGATCTTCCCTGTGAATAATTATTGTTTTCGAAAAATCTCGTCCAATCATTAGCAGGCTAATCTCTACTAGCATTTCATTCGAAATGCTACCCCCAGAGCCCGACTTTAAGTGTAAGTCGAACAGACTGCATTCCTGACTGAATTAAGTTTTCAGCTTAACATTGAATCTGAAACTGAAGGAGATGTACAGTTAAACCTCAAAATGAATGGCAACCCCAAAATCACAGTCGTTATCTGCTGCCTGATTGGACAAGCCAACCACATTTCTCACCCTCCTGATACTTTAATCAGCAGCCAAAAAGATCGCATCAGCGATGCAGGCTTTGAGATCCCATACGGTGACGATGAGAGGGAAAGTACCAGTCTAAGAAAAGTAATTATTATTGACATAACCTCGCTAATGTGAAGCCAAGTAACTCTCACGAGCACGAAGTAGATAGATAAATAGATAATTTATTTAATTTGCTTTGGGCATTAAGCCCGGTGGCAAATTCTTTACACTTACTTTACATCTAATACCATAATATACTAATGAATACTAAAAATACATACAATTCAATACACAGAACAAAATTACTCCATTTAAGGCATGCCTACTCAATGCAGATGCCCTTCACAGACTACTGATTCTATCGCTTACACTATTATTACAATTTAATCTTAACATAAAAGTGTTGATGTTTGTAGGAAAAGTCTCCATTAGTGCTGCAGTCCAGCTATTCCATGACTCAATAGTCCTATTACAAAAGAGTATTTTCCAACATCAGTTCTCTGTTTCCTTGGACGTATTTTCCTAATACGGTCGTAAAGTGACTTCAAAAAAATCACGTCTTTCCCAACCACCCGATTGAAATCACCGCTCTCTCTCTCCTTATACGCATCCAATCCTTTCAATTATCCACCTCATTCCACACCCACGAAACAGCCACCTTTCCGAACCAGCAGCGCCGGCGAGCCGGTAGAGCTGGTTGGAGACCCCTGGCGCGGGCGCTGCAAGCGGAAAGTGAGAGGCGGGCGCTGAGAGCGCGGCCAGGGGAAACCGTGTGATCCTTGACCCGGGCAACGGCGCCACGGGCTACCTCCCTTGCCGCCACGCCGTGCCACGCCACGCCACGTCACACCCCGCCGGCCAGCCTCTCTCATGCCTGGCGACACCGGGGCGATCAAAGCGCACTCTCCGGGACGCCGCCGCACCGCCCTCCAACTGCTTGTTTGAACGATCTGCCGCGTTGCGCGCCACGACACTAACGGCTTTCAACGGGATTCTTTTTATTCCTAACGGTGTGGGACTCGATAATGCTTTTCATTAAATGGAATGAACGTAATACAAACAAACAAACTGATTTACAATATTAACTCAAGGAGCAATAAGGATTAACACTTAACAATCCAAATGTGTTATGTTGTTAGGATCACAATAGTGGAACTTAATATTTGAAAGCTTATTTTTAAAGTGACTTATCTCCATTTAAGTTTGTTTTCCACTTTCACTTATCAATATTTAGTCGTTTCTCCGAAATGCTGCCAAATATTTTACGTTTAAATCTTTACGTTTTTCCTACGTTCAATGATACCTATAAATAGTCGAATCCTATCTCTGAGTAAAAGACAGTAATTCAATATTTTCCTTTCCTGAAAAACTGTCCTTTTTGGATACGCCAGTTTGGAAAGAAGTTCTAGAATTACACAAAAAGCTTTCCGCTATAGCAAATGTAGTTGTGGGATCGTAATCTTACCATGGTAAATCGAAAATTAGTGGATTCGAGTCCCAACGTTGTTTTATTTTGGAGAGAATTTTCTCGTGTTCCTGTACAAAATCGTTTCTTCATTAGAGTATTTCTGCATCTTTTGCCACATGAAGACTGGTTGCCATTCATACCTACAAATATCAACTCTGCATCGTCGGGTGGCAGTCACGTGGTCGGAATGCCCAGCTGCAAACAGCAGGCTTGCTGCGCCCTGATGTATTCCTCAGATTCATCAGAGAGAGATTTCAGGTTAGGGCAGGGTCGCCTTTTCATGCCAGGTTTCGTCCAGCAGACTTTTCCCTCGCAGTGACACACATTCTTTAGACACGAGGTTTCATGCAATGAAGGGATCCACAGGAATTATTAAAATGTGACAAAACCATCAAAAGTGTAGGCTTTGTTTATATTATTAATTATTATATATTACTAAATGCATTCCCTCGATCTTGTCACTTTGTTATTGTAACTTTGTAATCACTCCGTGTTTGTAATTAATGCCACACACAATAAAAATTAACTCAATTTATAACGGAACCATCATGTATTTACTCTACATTCTTACCAAATTTACTGTAAACATTTAAATAAAAAACTGTTCTCTTTAGTAGCATTAGTAGAAGGTCGCAAATAAACACCGCTCTCGTTCACACCTGCGGCGGTCGCGTGGCCGGGCAAGCCCACCGTGGCCGACGGCCTCCCGCGCTGATGCCTTCCTTCCCGGCGCCGCGCCGCGGGCGACGTGCGTGCGCCAAACGGCAGCCTTCGTCCCCGCCCCCTCCCCTCTCCACTCTCCTCCCCGCTCTCACCACCATCGCCCCACCCCGCACCACCTCGCCCCTCCCCACTCCTCCGCGCATCTCCCCGCCCGCACCACCCCATCCCTTCCCATCCCGCCCCGCTTCTCTCCGCTCCGGCTCGCTCCGCCCCTCCCCGCCTGGCCCCGCCTAGCCCCGACCCGCTCCGCTCCTCCCCGCCCCGCTCGTACCACCTCTCCCCGCTCCGCTACCATTCCACATCCCACCCCGCCCTGCTCTGCCCTGCCCCAACCGGTCTTGCCCCGCCCCAAACTTGCCCTGCCATGCCCCGCCCCGCCCCGCTTCTTCCCTCCACGTCCCTCCTCTCCACGCCCCTCCCCTACACGCCCCTCCCCACCACGCCCTCCTCTCCACGTCACTCCTCTCCACGTCACTCCCCTCCACGCCCCGCCACGCGCCCGCCGCCGTCCCCTCACGGCGTGACCTCCGCGCCGCCTTATGACGGCGCGGCACGACAGCGCCCCCGCCCCCCCTCGCCGCGCCCCCCCGTTGCGCTCACGTGACGCGCCGCGGGGCCCCTCACGCCGCTGCGCCGGCACCGCCTCCGACGGCCACGGCGACGCTTTACAATGCTACTGCAGGGGATGAGTTAAGTCATAAACCCAGCAGCTGCGCAAATAACTGTTATGGACAACGCAGCTGCTATGTTCTGGAGTATGGTTGTAACGGAAACTATTAAAGCGATTGGTACACAAAATCTACCACCATATGAGGGTAATTTGAAAAAAAATATTTCTATGAGAATGTAATGTCGGGTAGGTTTCACTCATACTGTTGGCACCACCTATGTCGAAAACGGTGGTGACGATTCCAGGAACAATGACGGGTGTCGGTGTTTTAAATGCTACCATAAGGAATAAAGCAGGCCATAAACTAATGAACTGGGGAAATAATGGTTACGAGCATTGCAGCTGCTATGGGAAGAATGGTTGAAATGACTATCAAAATGATTCGTACAAAGGATCTCCCACTCAACTAGAGTAGTTTGAAAGTGTTGTCTCAGCAATAATGTAATTATGAGTAATGAAAAGTTCCATGGTTACATCGGTTTAGATTTTTCGCGTTAAATACTTAGGCGCAGAATAAGAGATCGGAATGTAAAATCAGGATTTCGAAATGTTTGGAAGTTTTTGTAGGCATCACCGCAAAAACAAGTTCTATTGAAACCCAACCTTAAAACCATGAAATATAATCTGCAACTTATAAGACATTCAGTGGCACTGTACAAGGAAAGTCTGCTATTCATTAATACCTCTGGCAGATTTGTGCAACTCGCTTATACGCTACCTCGAATATTTTGCAGAAATATTCTGTAGAAATATTAAACATGAAAATGATGAAATAAATCATTCATTGCATCCATTAACTCATTAAGCCCAAAAGCCAGCGGATTTAACTGGAAAATTAAACAATCCATAACAAACTGAAATCATTCGTTTCTATAAGAGTAGCTCATAAAATGTCATACGTTAATTAGTAGTAACTAGTTTAAAGGAATGTTGCTGTTAAAACAGCTATTGACAATTGAAGAAACAATGATTGAAAAGTTGAGTCTTAAATATAATTATCACTGCAAATTTACGACACACTTAAATGATACATTCACTATAGATATTAGCCTAATTTTTAGCAAATCATCGCAAATATTAACGTTTAGTTTTAGAGTCAAGTGTTCAGGTCAAATATCATTGTATTTTTAAGAAACTTTTTGAACCTTAGTTTAATCGAAATATTTTCTGGTCATGTCAAAAAGCAAATAACCAAATAATTTTGTAGGTGACAACTGAGAGTAAGCAATTCATTTGGTTGATATCTTACGAATGAATGACTTCTTGAAGAAATTTGTTAAAGGAAGACGAATGTTTGGGTAACATTGTTTTAACAGTTTGAGTTACTTGAATAATAGATTTGAATTTATTTTAATTATAGACTGATGATAATTTTGTCTCAGTATAAAGTGAATATGATATAAATCGAAGAAACCAAAATAGACTATTAGAATGGTTTTAGTTGATTTATAATTAATACCATTTCTCTCCGATACTAATTATGCAGACTATCAAACACTGAAATAATATTTATTTTTTTAAAATAATTTACAATATTACCTTCCATTTGTATTGTAAAATTCCAAAAGCATGAATATGCAGAGTTCTGCAACACAAACTCGGGACATCGTCCATATTTTCCTCGATTCATTTCCTCAAAGCTGAGATAAAATACGTGGCTTGCATGCTTCTCAACACTAAATATAGTTCTCTCTAAAAAGGATCACATGCAGTTTTAACAATTTTCACGATAAATAAATTGAAATGTGTGCCTTTTGTCTCGCCCTTCCCCATAGCTTGAGATGCCTTTCAGTGGGGCAGTCGACGTTTGGGCGCCGGCTGAGCTGAGCAGCAACCTCTACTGACGTCCCGCACGCCACGCCGCTCTGTCATCACCAGCGGAGACGCCGGCCAGCGGCAGCGGGGGCGGCGGAAACGGTGGTGTACAGAGGTTGCGGCAGAGGCGAGGGAGAAGTAGGAGGAGGAGGAGGTTGCGGCTGTGGCGGGACGATCGTAGGGGCAGTGGCTGGGGGGTGTGGGGCGTCGAAATTGCAGTGACGACAATGGCGGAGTCCGGTGGCAATGGTGGTGGCGGCGGTGGCGGCGGCGGTGGCGGCGGCGGCGGCGGCGGCGGTGGCGGCGGTGGTGGTGGTGGTGGTAGTAATGGTGGTAGTGGTGGTGATTGTTGTGATGGTAGTTGTGGTGGTGGTGGTGGTGGTGGTGGTGGTGGTGGTGGTGGTGGTGGTAGTGGTGATGGTGTCGGCGTGGAGGTGGGGGTCATGCCGAGACGGGGTTTGGTGAGGTTAGAAGCTTCGGGAGTGGCAGGAGCGGTAGAGGCGGTGGAGGCGGCTGTGGCGGCGGTGGCGGCGGGGGCTGCGGGGGCGGCGGGGACAGCAGGGGCGGCGAATGGCTAGGCCACGGGGAGGCGACGGGTCGGAGCGGTGGAGTTGGCAGGAGGGGGTGGGAACGCGGACAGCGAGAAAGCAGGTATGGGGATAGTACAGGAGACCGCTTGGCGGTCGGGAGAGAGTGGTGAGGGGGGACGGCGGAGGTGGAGGGGGCATTATGAATAATGCGGGATTGGCGAGGTGTGTCGAGGGCATCCGGGATGGGGGTGGGAGCAGTGAGCGGCGGCGGCGAGGGTGGGGTGGTAGTAGGGCGGACGGTGCAGGGCAGTGGGGGGCGGGGCTGACGGGTGAAGAGCGAGGTCGGTGACAGCAGAAGCGACGAGTGCGACGGAAGCGGCATCGCTCTCGGAAGGACAGTTTATAGGAGGGTCGACCAACCGCGATCGACCAAGAACTCGACAGACGAGGGAAACGACGCGCCGCGGGTCGAGAGATGATCGTGAGGCGCCAGAGCGCGTGGGCGGTCGCGTCGCCCGCGGTTCGAATTCGGAGAAGCGCCGTCTTGTGGGGACGCCGCGAAAGGAAGTGGGGCCGCCCAACAGGGAAGAGCACTCTCGGTTCAACCTTGAGAGCAAGAAAAGATGTCTCTGCCACTTGCTTTTCACTTCCAGTCCTGGGTATAAATTCCAGGATTTTTGCATGCCTCTTACCCAGCAGAGACTGTGTGAGAGATTATCTTTTCATACATTTTCTTCTTCTAAATTTCAATATTTCAATCATATCAGAGTCGAAGATCCCATAACTCTTTTAAATTATCATGACCGTAATGCAATGTTATAAATTGCATTCAATAAATAGGCTCATTTAGCTCACTAATTAACAAAATGTTTTTGCTCAGAGCGCTGCATTAAATGAAACTAATATATGTTAAGTACCTATTCTATTCGAATAACATTTTTGTTTTAGCGTATTCGTTTTAAAAGATATTTAAAAACATGGATGTGGCAAGTTTTTTACGAAACAGATATTTCATTCCTGATTAGAAATAATCATTGAAAAGTAGTTTACAATTAAACTCGAAAGCTACGCATAGAAGTACAGATCTTTCAAATGTGCTTTCTTTTCGTTATAGGGAAAGTTTAATATTTATTTACGAGCGTGCACTAACACTTGATAAGCGCTCTTATTTGAGAGTTATTATCATTTCATAATGGAACGTATGTTCATGTGAATTTATAATAATACTGCTTCTGATTTCAACGCCAAATAATAGTACAACTTCTGATGAAACGCTAAATCAACAAAACAAAGTCGCTATTGTCAAAATGAACATATTCAGAGTTTACCTGTTATTTAAAATACAATGTTATGAAATGAAATGAAATCTGCTATTGAAACTGTCCAAGCTCGCTTCGCTCGTATCGCTTTAGCAACTATCAGGTAACGTATCGTTCGGCAAAAGCGATACTTGTTTCATCATGTGTATTTCATTGATAACTATTATAACTAAACATTTAATTTCTATCTCTGAGTACTGTTTACACATGTATTATCTTTTTTATACATGACCTGGATATTCACTTAATGTT
>BLKR01017594.1:0-10374 GCA_011170035.1 Teleogryllus occipitalis
ACGTTATTACGTTTATTTATGGAGATCAATAATAAAAATATTACTACCATTTTTTTCGAATTCCTTTTTACTTTTCGCTGTTACTCGTTTTCCAATATTTAAGAAACTAACGTATCGTCGATAAAAGAAGTAAAGTTTGCAAAATCATCTGAAAATGTAATGTTTTCTTGTTTTCCCGCAGAAAAAAATATGCTCATTTACATAAAAACTTCTCAAACCTGAAGAAAGCCCTTAGGATTTCACAGTGTGTGAAGCATGTTTTCCTTATCCTTATTCTTTTCAGATTTCTTCTTTATCTTCTAAGATTTCTTCTCTGTTAGGGCGCCATTCCAAGGCAAATGAAAGCTTTCATTGTCCTCTTAATTTGCTCGGAAGCCACAGCACATTGTAAACGCGCAGAACGCCTGGCGTAGACCGGGGCTCCGATACGTGGGACGGCCAGCCTGCCGCCTGCCCGCCTGGAGTCTGTGCGATAAACGATGGTGAGAGATTCGGTTGCGTCTCCGGCATTCATTCGACGCGGTCTGGGCACACCGATAACTGGTCAAGTCTCGGTATCGTTCGTTCTCGATAATGGCAGTGTCGGAATTAGGGTTATCGAAATCGGCAGTATCGGCGCGCCTGGCCTCGCCGCCAACAACAGACGGAACTCAGGGCGTTTTTGCCCGGCCCTAACTGTGATTCTACCTTCTAGCAATTGGTCAACGCGTCCCTCTCCCTGCCCTCCCCCTGGCCGCGGGGTGACCAAGATTGTCGGCACGGGAAGTTGTTGGGAAGAATTTTGCCGGCCAATTTTAGTGAGGGAAAGGGTAAATATACTGAGTAATATACGCAGTGTAGAGAAATTTACGTAATGCTGCGGAAAATTGCTTTTTAGAATTCAACGAAAATACACGTTTAGGGTGTCCCATGATACCAAACCATAGTAGGATAATTTTCCAAAATGGATTTTCCCCGGTCGAGCTGGCTTGACGTGAGGTGAAATTTTGTAAATGAACGTATATAACTATATGTTAATATTTTCAATTCAATTTATCATTCAAAAACTCAGGATCATCTTTCTAAAACTGTTAATTTAATGTTTTTATGCTATAACTAGCTGACCCGGCGAACTCTGTTCCGTCTTAACAGCCGGTCCCATCTTTTTCTCGCGTCGCACTCACTGTGAGAAACTGTACTATCCTTGTGGCACTCGTGATAATAAAGCAATTGCAGATTTGTGTTTTTCTCTCAAACAAAGAAGAATTTTAAAAAAGCGTTCTGATATTAAATAGATAATTAAAAAATCTATTACGTAGCAGAGCGTTTTTTTTTTTGGAATTGATTTTTGTTTAAGAGAGAAATACAAAGCTGTAATCATAGGGACCGGCTGTTAAAGGCAATAAATAAGCAGATTTTGGAATTTATTAAGTTAAATTGTTTATGAGAAAAAACAAATAAAAAATTAAGTAGATTTATCATTCATTATTGTTCCTGTATTTTGGTGCATAGGTTGCACTCTTCAGTTAAGTACCATAAACACCCACCAGCACAGAAAACTTAAGCGAAAAGGCGCGAAAACATACGAAAACGCGTGAAAACGTGCGAAAACGCATGAAAACGTGCGAAAACGCATGAAAACGTGCGAAAACGCATGAAAAGTGCGAAAACCCTCAAAAAGGTGCGAAAACATGCGACATCACGCGAAAACGTGCGAAAACGTGCAAAAACGTGCGTTCTCACACAGGAACGCTGTCGAACGGGATAAAGAGTATCCTATGTCCGTCTCCTGGCTCTAAGCTTCCTGCTCACCAATTTTCAGCCAAATCGGTACAGCAGTTCTTGAGTTATAAATAGTGTAACTAACACGACTTTCTTTTATATATATAGAAGATATACGAATGCGAGTACAGGTAAAATCGCATTACATTCTCTCTTCCTCTAGATTAGTAAGTGCATGCAAACAGATTTTTTGTTGCAAAATTAAACATCGCTAGTGGACCTCCTAAGCATCAATGCGAATTTTAAAATATTTCTTCATTAATTCAGTAAAATTGCTCATTTATTAAATTGTAACGTTAACCAACAGAAATTCACTAGGGAACCTCTATTGCAATGTGAAATATCATTGTCAATTCTTAATACATACATTAAGTCTGGCCAAGGGTAAACTACCTTATTCGATAGATGACATATGTCATCCGTAATGAAATTCCATTGCAAAATTGTATTTATTTGCATTATTAATAGATTTTTTAAATTAATAATTAAATTTAAATCATTTTTTAGATTGGAGAACATTTCAATGAAATTTTGTGAATTTATAAATGGTTGAAAATAAATACTTCTAAAATTCAATTATTGTAGCATCTTAAAATATAACAAAGATACGTACTTCGTAAAACGAGTTGTTACTACTAAAATAAAACAAAAAAAGTATTGATATACAGTTTAGCCGCAAACAGTGACATTACCGAGGGTTTTGACATATTTTTTTAAAATATGTAAAAAAAATGGTTTTTCATGAAGGCGCTCTTTTTTTTGCCAAACATTTCAATGGATTGTTATAAAATTCTTGAAGTTGGGATATTAATAGCTTAAAAATGATGAATTTCAATAAAAAAATTATTTTCTATTCAAATCAACGCATATCCAGCTGTCATTCAATCAAAGCATGATATGTCCTTCGTATTCGTTCAAAACGAGACCTATCCGACACGAAACTTCCTCTAAAATTCAACCAAACATAGAATATTTAAATTTTATATTAATAATATATTTAGATATCCTTATTACATAATTAAGAATTGAGTACAAATAAAATATTTGTATAATTTTGATGCTATAACATTTTTGGTTTTGTTTTTCGGAAGAGAGTAAAGTGAACATGTCACGTTTTGAATGTTTGCTCCTCATTTCGCGCTCCTTTCTTTCCAAGCCTAGCGCCACGAGGGTACGCGCTCAAGTGTATAGTCACCCTTCTGACCTGAAAGTACGGTCGCACCTCTGGCACACTGCTGTTGAGATGCTGCACTCTGATAGCGTGACTTTCCTGACCTCCGCAGACATCTCGCCGCGTTCTTTGGCAATTCAATAAGCCCAAGCGTAGGAAGAGCGTGGTGAGCAGTTTTCAGTGAAGGAGAACATTGTGCAATGACGAAGTGGAGATTATAGTTACTCTATTAGAATTAGTGGAATCATTCGCGTTTCGTTAATTATTAGTAGGAAACGGAATTTATTGTAATAAAAAAGCAAAATATGTACATATTTATGTACCTTTTTTCTAAAATATGTAAGAAAAATAGGAAATATGTGAAATAAAAATTTGTTATAATGTTTAAAATAGCATTTTTCAAGCGTTTTCCGAGTAGAGTACGTTGCCAATCACATCTCAACATGGATTCAGAGTGGGTGAAAGAAAGTTCTACATCTACAGAAGCATTTATTCGCTAGTTTCATCCGAAATATATAATACTTTCGTATTATATACAATGTTGGTCACGGTGCTTAAGTGAATAGTACCGTGTAGCCTGTGATAGAAAGGCGGGGGTAAAGCGAGCATTTATCGAATTACGGGTCTATGAAACACGAGTAAGCACGTGGTTGACGTTCCTTCTGCTTCACATACATCCGCTCATCCTTGATTCAGACTACGCGGTTTCCAAGAAGCAGATGGGGGCGGGGGGAGGTAAATTTGACAATTAATAGTGATGGTCCGGCGTTAATACAAGCACATTGCGTGAATAAGTATTTCAGTTTTCAAGTGACAAATATTTCGAACTCGTATGTGAAATGTTCATTTTCAACTAAAAAATATGTTAAAATATAACGAAATATGTAGCAATAGATAAAATATGTACAAATACGTAATTATACCAAAATATGTACAAATATGTAAAATACAAATGGTTCCAATTCGTTCAGAATGTCGTGTTAAGTCTAAAAAATATTAGTGAATGTATGTAGGTATCTTGTCCCTGTAAAAATATGTATTTACATGAAAATCCGTTCCCTAAATATTAGTAACACAGTATTTATATATATAAACAAAATAATAATTTAAACAATAAATAACAATTATGAAACTATATTTGATTAATAAACATTTTGTAAGATATCATTAACTAAATAACTTATTTTGTCAACATATATAGTAGATGGTAAGCTATTGTTTTTCATTGAAAATACGGGTATAATACCGACATAACCTTTATGGAGTTCATACAGGTTTAGACGTCCTATACAGGTATTTTACCGGTATCAAAGAATAAAGGTATTTGAAAAAGGAATAAAAAATAACGGTATTTTGCCGGTATATTTACCGGTTTTCAATACATTTTCGGTCCCTGTTCACCAGCAGAATCAAAGAAAAACAAACTATCCTTGTTATCTTCTTTTTCATTTGTATTTACAGTATTTGAAGTACTTCTTTTTTAAATACATCTATTTCATGTAGTTGAATATACCTCCAAAATACATGACCAAAAAAATTAAAAATACATTTTTTAAATACAAAAATACGTATTTCAAATACAAGTATTTAAATATTGCTCAGCCCTGTCTATAAACTATGTGAGATCAGCAATGTACTAATCTCAGTTCCCAGCTTGAGCGTACTATTAATATATATGCCACGAGTAAGACCGGAAAAAGTTGTAGAATGAAATTGCAAAATATGAACATAAATATACGAGGAAAACGCTAAAAAACGAATATGTAAAATCATATTTTCCTGCAATATGTAACATCAAATTTCATTAGAGAACATTTAGTACAATTACACTGTGTAAGTATCCTTACAATACACTTTAAAATAAAAGCTAGCGATGATACATCACATACTTTCTGGCAATGTTTCTAAATTTGCCATTTTCGAAAATTGATATAGTTCAACGAAAATGGAAATTCTTTTAAGCGTTCCTTCTATCCGAGGAAAAACTTTGTAGTAGTTTTTGAGGATTGTTTTAAAATATACATCAATTTCATTCCCAAATTACTCTAAAACAACGCGGTTTTTGCAATAAACTGTACATGACTTTTGCAATCTTCGAAAATACGGCGGGTTGGGCGAAAATTGGACTAGCACCAAATTGTTTCGTCTTTAAACAAAAAAATGGAGCTCTTTTTGAGAAAAAGTTAAAATTGTTTTAACTGCCTATACTTCGCTTCAAATTGCACGAAAACTACTCATTTTTCAAAAATTGTACATGATATTTCCAGATCTGTCAGAACACATTTCAGTAAGGAAAGAAATATATCATCAATATAACATTTGTAGGAAGACGCCCAAAAAAATTGCGCGTTAGCAAATTTTCTAAAAATAAGGGATGTCAACAAACACCATACTTGCACATTTCTCTTGCATTCTGTACGCTACCCGAGGACAAAATTTAATCAAATACATTGGTGACGTTTTGAGAAGATTTTGAAAATGATTTTGAGGCTTAATGTAAAGTACCTCCAAAAATCAAAATATTCGTTTGAAACTCCCAAAGACTCGAGTTTTTTCAGGTAGATTGGGGAATATCAATTTTGGATTTTGGAAGGCGTTAGCATTGACCACCAACGGAGACACGTTTTGGCCTCAATCGAGTTTTAGGTATCAAGGCTCCATAAAACATGCATTCTCGCCACACCACAAGTTAGAAGTAGTAATTTATTATATAGCAACAGGATTTATCTACTTTTACCATACCAGGGCCCGGCAATCAAGAGTTTTCCGTTGCACGATTACATAACTTCTTAGATTGAGAAGAGGAAGAAAGTAAAATGTTCACAATTTGAAATTCCAGTAATAAAATATAAATTAAATCGAATTTAAAAATAAATACTTTCTCTGCCCACTGTTTATGTAAGATAATATAATTATCTCTGGCAGCAATGACAACAATGGTACGAACGTAGAAAACTCAAGGATGAGGAGAGAATCTTTGAAGCACTCTCTTCAATATCTTTACGTGAAGCATTTCTGAATTAGTATAAGACAAAATATGGTTACTGCTAAAAAAATTACAACAAATTTAAAAGAAAACTTTTTTTAAAATTAACCAAATATGTTTTCGGAAAGAATTTCAAGAAAATTGGTAGATTTGTAAAAAATTGTAAAATAAGCAACATGAGTAAAATACATAAAACAGTACAAAATATGTGACGAAAAATTTATGTATTTCTTAAGATTTCAACAATTCGTCGAGATCAATTTCAGAACAATACATAGAAACATGTACTTGCATTAGAATCCGGACTCTAGCAATGTGACCGTCGTTATCTAATAGTTATTAAGAGCATTTTGACGTTACTGAAGATTTTCTGTTTTCTACATTTGTCTATAGAATTCTATTTATCCTATTTCAGTGTATGATATGGTGTTGGATTCTGGACACATGTCGCCTGCGCTCTATTTTACCACTTTTTGAATATTCTCCGAAAGTACGAAAACAGTTTTAAAATTAGCTTCGGCGATTTTACTTCGAAAAACAGATTCATCAGGTGAAATCTATCAAGAAGACAAACGCCGTTTTGAGATCAAAAATCGAGTCACAGGACAAAAGTGCTCCTGCGTAATCTCGGCTCATTCTTTCTGGTAGTGGAATGATAACGGAAGATTTAAGAAGTATAGTGTATGTAAAATAAGATGTTAGGACATCGAATATTGGTGATATCTACACAATTAGTTCAATTTTCTTTTTGAAATCAGTTTCCAAATCGGAATCGATATTTTGAGTAATGCCTCAAACAATTGTTTGATGGTATTCGAAGCCAGATGGAAATATATGAACAAGATATATAGTCTTGTACGACTATTAGAGATGATACGAGACCGTTTGGTTGTGTTACAGCATCACCAGTATGATATATGCAGAAAAATACCGTGTGGCCCACCTAAGATGTTCCCTTCAATTTTCTCCTGAACCGTTGCAGATATTGAGATGCGGTTTTCACTAAAACTACTATAAGCAAGGGGCACATATGGTCATGCATAATATTATTCTATTGCATTTTTTATTGCAGTGATATTGACCCAACTTCGATTTCTTAAATGAAACCCTATTTTTTAGCTCATCATAACAAGCGTGAAGAGACGAGTTCGTAAATATGCATCTCGTCATATGTTACATAACAAAATTTTCGAGAAATTAAGGGTTTTAAAGACGCACACCGACAGCTGGTTTCCGTAATCTGAACGAGAAATTCCGGGTGATATGCGGCGAGGCCATTCCCTTCCGTTACGTCGTCCGAACATTTTGTTTCTGACGGCACACGCATTTATTAATTCAGAACATGTTCACTCTCCAATCTTCCCTTGCTTTCTCTACGGTTAATAATGCTAATATTTTCTCTAATCGTGTAATATTTCATTAATTAAAAAAATAGTACCTTGTGGCGTACAGATTTACTCAGAACATGGCTATGGGTGAATACATTGTCTTCAGGACTGAGAGGGTGTATTCTTAAAGAGCAAATCGCGGGTTTTCGTGAGCTCCTTTGCACATTGCATCACATTTACCGCAGGGTCGACGCAACGGAAGGGATTGGCCTCGCCGCATATCACCCAGTATTTCTCGTTTAGATTACGGAAACCAGCAGTCGGCGTACATCTTTAAAACTCAAAATTTCTCGAAAATTTTGTTATGTAACTTATGACGATATGAATATTTATGAACTCGTCTCTTCACGCTTGTTATGATGAGCTAAAAAAATCTATAGGTTTCCACTTAAAAAATCGAAGTTGGGTCAATATCGCTGCAATAAAAAATGCTATAGAATAATATTATGCATGACCATATGTGCCCCTTGCGTATAGTAGTTTTAGTGAAAACCGCATCTCAGTATCTGCAACGGTTCAGGAGAAAATTGAAGGGAACATCTTAGGTGAGCCACACGGTATATTGAGATTGGAAGGGACGAAAGCATAAACAGACTGTCCGGCTTTCCTGCCTGAAAGTTCGGCCTCCTCCCGCGCCGCAGGCCGCCGGGTTTGGCCGTTCGGCCGCATCGAGGGAGGGCCCACAAGGGTCGGGTGACGCAACGGTGTAGAGCGGGAAGCGGGGGGTGAAGTGTTTTCCAAAATTTAACTTTACGCCGCTCCTATTCATCATATTTGCATGATTGACACGGCGTTGGATTCACGAAGCACGTCGCAATCGCGCTGTAAGCCCATATTTTTTTAATTTCTTCCCGGAACTATGAGAAAAAAAATTTAAAAACTTTAAAAAACGGCTTCGTAGTGTAAATTCTATTTTCAAAGGGATTCCAATGCCGTTTACAAGTCGCCGTCGCCGTTACAGACACCGTCGACAATCGGACCATTTATTCAGACGTTACCGGTCAAGTAAATTTTGATTATTTTGGTGCTGCCACGTTGTGGCGACAAATTGAATAAGTGTCGATACATTTAGCCTTAAAATATTTGGTAAAACCTGATTCTATATACTCTCCATCAAAAGCGGAGACAACGCTGTTAGGTGTTACTGCGGGACTGGCCCCAGAGCCGCAGCATTTAGAAGTGACGTACTCCGGCCAAGCGAACATTATCCCAGTCGTGTGTGTACCCTCCGAGGGACACCTTCCATTGTCAGGTTGGAATTCGAAAGCGAAATCGCATCGGAGGCCGAACTGATAACTTTCGTAGAAAGAACGCCTTGATGTGCTGCTTCTCTCACCTCCACGTGCTCTTGGGCCGGCAACGTTCCCCACGGAGAACGGCTTAGAGGGGATACTGAAGAGTCCGCAAAGGACAAGGGCAGGGGGATGAAGATTGAAGAAGAGCTTAGTGTTCGCGAAGCGCAGGAATGCTACAAACACTCGATGAACATATTAGCACACACACAGAAAATGATCAGTTTCTCACAAATCTGAAATGATCAGTACCTCTGAGTACGTACAGGCAGTACTCCAGTCCCTTCAAGAAAGAGAGCGGAGCAACAAGGGCTTACGAAAAGAAGTCAATAAGATTATTAAAATTGCCCTATTAGAGAAACTTAACTTCAGCAGAACATTAAGAATCCGTAACAGAAGTTAAAACTTGACGACGTTATTGATCATAACATCTTGCTCTCAAAATTACCTTCATATGGAATTCGTGATATTGCCCTAGGTTGGATTACCTCGTACCTTAAGCATCGAACTCAAAGAGTAGAAATACCGTACTGGCACGAAAGGACATTATTTACTTATCTTTCCAACTCTTTGCCAATTGAAGACGTGGTCCCGCAAGGTTCTATCCTAGGTCCAATCGTCTTTCTGTTGTACGTAAAGGATATGCCCTCCTTTCATTAAAAATGGATGAACAGTTATGTTTGCCAACGACACGAAAGTTCTTTGCAAAAAGGAAGCAGTAAATAGTACAATTCCAGAAGTTTCAAATGGGTTATTTCAGAAATAACAGATTAATAGTTAACGAAGGAAAAACTGTTTCAATGCATTTATGCATTTCAATTCGGCAATCGCGTGCTCCATTGCAAACGAACAATATGCAATTAGCTGATGTTAAAGTAACAAAATTTCTAGGTCTCTCAATTCAGTCAAACCTCCAATGGAATGTTTATATATCAGAATTAAACACTAAATTAAGTTCATTATGTTACGCATATAGAATACTTCTGTCATCCTTCATGCAGCTCGTTGCGTGTATTTTGCGAATATACATTCCCGCATAAGATATGGCATAGTATTCTGGGGAAGCTCATCCTAGTACCCAAAACTTTAGGTTGCAAAAGAAAATTATTCGAATAATAAAAAAATGTGATCCACGTGATCCCTGCGAGCCTCTTTTCATTGAGCTTGGAATCTTACATTGAGCCTTGCGTATTTATCTACGAATCTATAATATTTGTCAAGACTGACTTACTTAATAGTAGGAACATATTTTCATGCAATACTGATATTTATAATTACAATACACTTCATAGAAATCACGTTCATCATGTATCAGTATCAACAACTCGGTATAAGAAATTCACATAAAATACATGTACTATTCGCGCAACTTTTCTTGAACGATGACCTTGCTTCCCTTGAGCAATAAACAGTTGAAGGCAAAAGCTCGCAGCTAGCACTGATGACAACATTCCAAGCATTAAAACTTCGTTTGCGCGAAACAGAAGCTAGTGAAAGCTAGTTGGTTTCATAGTCGAGAACCTCTGTTCAGCTTTATAACCATTATCTAAAGAAATGGCTGCGGCAGGTCCAGGTCCTTCAAGGGAGGCACCTAAAATTCCTATCTAGCGACCCTGCTGTTGCCTACCCAGAACGATGACCTCGCCGCACACATCGCAGACTTTGATTTTCCAGAGGTTGGCGTTACTGTAAACACTCCAGTGGCCGACTTTGTAACTAATACCCCACTTCGCCCGCATTTCTTGAATCCATCGTTCAAGAAACGTTGCGCGAGTA
>BLKR01017595.1:0-10373 GCA_011170035.1 Teleogryllus occipitalis
TTTTCTAAACCCTCGCGCTGAGCAAGGAAAGGGCTCAAAAACTGTCGCAGGCAAATCGTTCCAATCTACTATAGTTCTGTTTACGAAGGAGAATTTCCCTACGTCCGTTCTTTGTATTCTTGTTCTAATTTTATATTTGTGATCAAATCTATTTAAATAATCTGGTTTATCTAGCCTTCCCCGAATTTCCTGCCATGCGGAGCAACCAACGTAAGATTTATACAGCGCGCAAAGTCGTGCCCTCTTCCTCCGGCGTTCTAATGATTCCCAATGCGCAGGTGTGTTCTTCCGAAATGTATATTTTGCCGCTCTGTTTTGTATCCTCTCTAAGCTCTTTTTAAGTCCTCTTCTGTACGGATCCCAATAACTGGCTCCGTATTCCTTTACCGGCCTGACAAGCGAGGTATACGCGATTTCCTTTGCTTTCGTATTACATTTTTTAAGATTTCTCATGACGAAATGCAAAGACCTCCAAGCTTTACCCACTACATAGTTCGTTTGTTTCTCCCACCCCAATTTACAATCCAGGAGAATGCCAAGGTATTTACAGCTCGAGACTCTCGGAACTACGTCATTACCTAGCTGATAAGGTATTGTATGCAAAGCTCTGGCCCTACAAAATGTGATCGCTTTACTTTTCTTTCCATTTATAGTCATTTTATTAGCTATTGCCCAATTGTAAATTTTATTTAAATCGTTCTGTAGTTGAATCATATCGTGCTGATCTGCAATTTCCCTATATAATATACAGTCGTCGGCGAAGAGTCGAATTTTTGACGTTATATTTCGCGATAAATCATTTACAAAGATAAGAAACAGCAGTGGACCTATGACACTGCCCTGAGGAACCCCGGAAGTAATGTTACCTTTTTCCGATAAGTGCTGTCCAATTCGGACTTTTTGATTTCTATCGCGAAGAAATTCATTTATCCATGCTATTACCCGCCTGTCAATTTTAGCATCAATAAGTTTCAGTATCAATATGTCATGCGGCACGACATCAAATGCTTTAGCAAAATCAATGACTATTGCATCCACTCTTCCCCCTACATCAATTACTTCCGACAAGTCTTGAGTAAGGGAAATAATCTGACTCTCACACGAAAAGCCATTTTTGAGCTCTTCTTGAAGCTCAGTGAATAAAGTCAGAAATAGAGTAGTTTGATTCTTATTGTCACCAATTTGGATGATCAATTACATAATAAATGCCTTTAATATTGTAAATACAAACCTTGATGTGATCTTATTACTACGAAACCGAACTCCACTCATGAAGTACCATGATTTTGCACCTTTTGCAACTCCTATCGGACCAATTTGCGAATTTTAAATCTTCAATAGATGGCGGCATCCTACATGAAATATATAAGTAAGTTTTGTCATTCGTGACTGCTAGATTTAGCAAACATCGATAGAGCATTGTACAATTCTGGCCAGGGTGTATTCGTGACCGAAACGATTCGTATCCGAATCTTCATCTAAAACCGTGCTTAGTTGCTATGCGTGTGCTTAAGTCGGAGGGAGAGGCCAATGTAAAGCCGGTTGGTCTTAACCGAAGCTGACGGAGCATATGGAGCTACGATCTAACGGTTTTGCTACGTTTTGTAGAAAAAAATGTTCATATAAGCAGCGGTTGCCCCTTTGGAGCGCTCTAATACAAGTAATATAATTTAGCAATATAACATTGGATTATCGCTACACGTTGCAAAGACCAGCTCCCAGAAAGTCCCCACAACGACTCATTGGTTACGAACGCCTTACCGGAATGATCGAACATTACGTACGAACCTTTTCGACTCTTTGCCCATTGCACGTGGAGTTCAAAGATCGATTTTAGGCCCTATTCTGTTCCTACTTTACGTAAACGATATGCCATCGACGATTCGAAACGGAAGAACTGTTCTCCTAGCAGATGATACGAACATCCTTTGCAATAAGGAAACCGTAAATAGTACAATATCAGATGTTACAAATTGGTTCCGAAATAACAAATTAATAGTAAACGAAAAGAAAACGGTTTTAATGCAGTTTTCCATTTCAAATAAACAATTCTGTGCTTTTTTTTCAAAATTCAAGTAGTGTATGACTTAGTGTAGGGATCGCAGAATTTTGAAAATGTGCTCACAATTCACTTTTCCCCATAGCACGTCATACGCAGTTTTAACTATTTTTTGACGTAAAATGAATATATAAATAAATAAATAAACGCGACGACAGTGCCTGAGCACAAAATAATATTTGGGTTTTTGTAATGGGTTAATTATTAATTAGAAAAATAAGTTTTGGGGCACCTCTTATGAGCCACTGGTTAAGATGCAAGATGGATGTTTTTGCTGTAATTACTACTTTCCAAGCAGCTCTCTTCCAATTTATCTCAAAGATTCCTGAAGGTTACATTGAAATGTTTTCACTGCATCGGCGAATGTTGGATATCCATCTTCTGTGGACGTACATGAAGGTAACAAATTACTCTCCAGATTTTATTTTCCTTTCCTGGAATCAAGGAAAACAGTACATGAGAGCAGTCGTGTGCGAAATTGGATTAAAAACCACTATTTATCCTTCCCAACTCACGAAAAAAATTTGGAACGTGTTTAGACTCGTGGTCTGCGGTTTTGTAATCACACACTGCGACTTTTTATGTGTCCTCTCTATTCCGATCTCCATGTATTTGGTATGCATGACCGATTACGAAAGCTTGCATTCATGGCCACAAATTCTGTACAATTTTTTGTTATTCACATCAACAAAAGAATTGTATTTATTTAGGATACACCTAAATATTCCGAATCATATTACTTCCATAAAAATTGATGAAAATTAATGTTAATCTCACTTCTTCCTTTTGATTTGATATTACAACTCTCTTTTACTTTTCACTGTCTAGTCTACAAACAATTCAATTTTTTTTGTTTTTTAAAAAGAGCATTATCTATTATTTATAAATAAAACAGTGATGACATCACATAGAAAAGGTATTCATAAATCAAAGTTTATAACACTCCCGTAAAATCATAATTAGACACTGGATTTTCAGGCAAATGTCTTTTACTTTCTCGAATACGCAATATGTAAAGAGTACACAAGTATTTATTTATTTATTTATTTATTTATTTATTTATTTATTTATTTATTTATTTATTTATTTTACGTCAAAAAACAGTTAAAAACTGCGTATGACGTGCAATGGGGAAAAGTGAAATGTGTGCACATTTTCAAAATTCTGTGATCCCTACACTAAATCATATACTACTTAAGTTTTGAATTTTGAAAGGGAGAAAAAAAACAAAAAAACTCCCATGTAATAAAATCTATTTTCAAGGATAAATAAGCAATAAATTTTGAATTTTGAAAGGGAGAAAAAAACAAACAAAAAAAACTCCCATGTAATAAAATCTATTTTCAGGGATAAATAAGCAATAAATTTTGGCTCTTATTACTTCCTGCCGCGACAACGTGGAAACGATAATTTGAATAATTGTATTTCCCACTGAATTCTAGAAGACGTGCACAGAAAATGAAGTTACATTTATGTCCAGAAGCAAAACAAGGGGCCATCTCAGCATTTGCTCAATGGATCAGGGAAACTGGACGAAAAACCTGATCGAGATGGGGGTCATTGACCCGGAAGCTGTGTTACAATAGTTGTTACAGGTTGTTTATACTCATTTATACAGTCCAAATGGTAATTAATGCATTATGTATCATTGTTAAAGTTAATGTTACTTTTCTTGTGATGCTCAGTATAGTCTCTAATTGTATAGAAACAGTTATGCAGCAGAAACGATTTCACTTGGGATTTAAACTTTTCTATTGAATTTAATCGTTTAATGTCATCTGGCAAAGTGTTGTAAAATAATGTACATGTATTGTATGTGAATTTTTTGTAATGAGCTGTTGATACTGTCACCTGATGAATATGATTTCTACGTCGAGTGTTATAGTAATAGACTTCGGCATTTTCTGAAAAAATATTCCCGCCTTTGAGCAAGTCATTTTTTACAAAAACCACTGATTCGTAAATAAAAAGACACGGTAATAGTAGAATTCCTAGATTAATGAAGAGAGGCTTACAAGAATCACGTGGGTGGGATTTGGTTATTATTCGTACAATTCGTTTTTGTAATCTAAAAGTCTGGGAGCTATAAGATGTATTTCCCAGAATATTATGCCATATCTCAGGCGGGAATGAACATTCGCGAAGTATACACAACGAGCAGTATGAAGGCTGACTGAATTTGCAAGAATTCTGAACGCGTAGCATAATGAACTTAATTTTGTGCTCAATTCATTTAAATGGACGTTCCATTTAAGGTTTGACTGAATTGAGAGACCTAAAATTTTTGTTGCCTTAACATCAGTCAATGGTACACCGTTCATTTTCAATACTTCACAGAATTGTTTATTTGAAATGGAGAACTGCATTAAAACCGTTTTCTTTTCGTTTACTATATATTTGTTATTTCGGAACCAATTTGAAACATCTGATATTGTACTATTTACGGTTTCTTTATTGCAAAGGATGTTCGTGTCATCTGCAAAGAGAACCGTTCTTCCGTTTCGAATCGTCGAGGGCATATCGTTTACGTAAAGTAGGAACAGAATAGGGCCTAAAATCGATCCTTGAGGAACTCCACATGCAACGGGCAGAGTCGGAAAGGTGCGTACGTAAAGTTCCATCGTTCCAGTAAGATATTTCAACTTTCTGAGATCGTTGTTTAAGGTTCGAACATAACCAATCTAGAGCAATTCCACGGATTCCATATGAAGGTAATTTTGAAAGTAAAATGTCATGATCAATGATGTCAAAAGCTTTTGAGAGATCTAAAAATAATCCAATAGGTGCCTCGTTTTGATCTAATGATGAGGCGACATCTTTAAGAAAAGAAAATATAGCTGTTTCCGTTGATTTGATTTTCTAAATCCATGTTGGCAATCTGAAAGCGCGTCGTGTTTACTGAGAAACGTTTCCATTCGTACGTAAAAATGTCTCTCTAATATTTTTGAAAAAACTGATAGAAGAGAAATGGGCCGATAATTTTGAATTTCATTTTTGTTGCCTTTTTTGAAAAGCGGCTTAATTTTAGCTGTTTTGAAAATACCTGGAAACGTTCCAGTGCATAAAGATGCATTAAATATGTGCGTTAACGGGTGTATAATGGCATACGCACAAGTCTTTAACAAAGAATCCGGGAATTCATCTAAACCGGACGAATATTTATTTTTTTAGTTTACCGATTATTTTGAGAATTTCATAGGAAGAAGTTTCGGAAACGAACATTGTGTCTAAAATTTTGGGTGAACTGTCTGTTTTTGAATTTTGTGCCTGAAGACCCTTAGTGAGATCGGCAGCAGTTCTCGAAAAGTATTGGTTAAAGAGACTAGCCACTGTTGCCGGATCGTTTACATTTATATCGTTATATTTTAAAACAACATTCTCTATGGGTTTTCTAGTTGATTTGGTAGAATTTTTTATTATATTCCACATTGCTTTTGTTTTATTATTTGAGTTCAAAATATCCTGATCGTTTTTCATGATTTTAGCCTGCCTTATGACTTTTCGTAACAATGTTTTGTATTTTTTAAAGTAGATAAGGAAATCTTGGGATACGTCATGACGTTTAGAAATGAAAGAGAGAATTCGCTTGTTTTTACAAGATGTGCTAATTCCTTGTGTTATCCAAGAATTGCTTTTCCGTGAAATATTTAATTTTCGTTTTTGAAGAGGAAAGCAAGTGTTAAAATGAATTGAAAGAGTTGAAAAAAAAGAATTATATTTGTCGTTTGTATCAACAGTATTATAAACCGCTTCCCATGACTCCTGCATCAAGTAATCAATGAATAATTTAATTTTACTTTTAGTAAACAATCAAGTCATACGTGTATTATTTATTGTGTCAGTGATCGCATTTCTTATAATGATAAGAATTTGTGCATTGTGGTCACTGTATCCTAAATCTTTGGTTTCAACTTCATATCGAGTGGTAGAGTGGAGAAATAAAAGTTTGGGAGTCCATGTTACAAAAAAATGGAGTATTCTCGCGAACTACTTACGCAATATAGAGAAGTATTGTTATATCGATAAGTGCTTTTTCAACAGAAAAACTCTTTCAAACGGATCAGTGTCGCAACTTTCTCCGCAGCGATGGCGTGGTAGGCGGTTTTAATTTCGCGCTCGGAAGTGACTTTTAAACCCAATTTTCCCAAAAAATAATTTGTGTTAGGATAAACTGAACAAAATCACATTTCCTTCATGAAATTCAACACGGAATCTGTGTTTTCGTCACGGTAGATTTCGAACACTTTATATGAAGTATAAGGAAAATTATACAATACCGCGAACAATTGATGCTACACTTTTAACGGAAATATGCCCGTCCGCTTGTTTGAGCGTCGCTGAACAACACAAGCACCTAAAACCATACACAGACTTTACCAAGCACCTAAAACCATATCCGAAAATGAATATTCCCCTGTCGATCTGGCCGTCTCATGGCGATGAGACTTGGAATTAATACACACGTGTAAATCTGTTCCATGAAATTTCCCATTACTTGTTCAGTGGCAAAATGTGAACATTTTAGACACGTCTTCATACCCTAGAAATTTATCACGTTTATTCTGACACACTTGTGTATAAATATATTTGTGATAAAAATACATTACATGGTCTCGTATGAAATTTCTCGAAATGTAAAATGTTTTCGTGTGTAAAGAGCTCAAAATAGCATATTTTTAAAACACCTCAAACCACGTTTTCTAACAAAATCGGATTCCTCTAATTTTTTCCTCTGATATTCTGAAATGAAGTAAGATCACTTCTACAATATTGTCAAAGACAGATTTCAATAAACCTATTCGAGGTCAGAAATATTGAAAAAATGTGAACAATTTTCATGTTTCAAAAAACAATTATCCATTATCTCAATATAAATATTAAGGAAACAAAACTAACCGATTGTGTTAAAAGACCAAAACCCTCTTAATATTTTTTCTTACAGTATTGAATGTAAAATTATTTAATTTAGATGAACTGTTTCGTTACTGTGTGCGATAAGGTGATATAGAGCGATTTTCCTAAGGATGAGCCAAAGTGACCGCTAGTGCTGGCAACATAACTGAAGGTTCTGTGGTCGTTGAGCCCTTGACTCCCTTCCCGCATTCATTCGTTTGCAGTTGGCTAACTTGTAAATAGCTTCGACACTTCCTTTTGTGGTGTCCTCGTCCGACAAAAATATAGTGCGCTGCGAGAAATAATTGATATTAGGAAGTGCAGTGTAATGTGCTCTTCTGTAAAAATTATTTTTTCCTTTGTATATTACATTGAATTTACTTTTTGTGTGTTAAATATTCTGTTTATTTTAAAACCGAGACTTGAATGCGAGATGCGTACCGGTGCACGTGTTTCCGGCTTAAAATCATCTTTCTTTCTATTTAAAATCGTGGTAGTATTTTTTTTACTGTTTGTGAGAGCATGTTAAGAGATTTTCAACATACGAAATTAAATTTAAATATATCCCGGACTTGCGTATGTGCATGTACCTCAGCGAAACTCTTAGACTTCTGCATATGGGTGTTTTCACTGGAGCCATCAGCACTTTACGAAGGGGCGTGGCTGAACAGCTGTTGCGGCGGAGGGATACTTCTCTGAAATAATGTGATGTTCACTTGTTTTCGCGAACTGTCACTTTGGCTCATCCTAAGGAAAATCGTTCTATAGAGACATTTTCAACATTTTCTAGAATTGTACACGGAGACTTCCGGCATACCAACATCAAATGGAAACTATAAGTCATAACTAGACATCGGATGTTTAGGGAAATGCCTATTTTTTCCTAGCGAACTTATTTAAAGGCTGATAATATATGTGCACGAATCATGACAAATGATGACATATGACAAAATTTTATAATGCTTATTTTTGCTTTTTTTGGCATAAATGCCTTTTTAGGACTTTTTTTTGGTGGACTTAAATGCCTTTTGGACTTTTTTGCTTTTTATATATTATTTTTATACACAACGCTGTGTCAGAAAATAGGTCATGGTCCAATGTGATGAATGAATACGAAACCTTCAGTTCACGTCTTTATATTTTAAAGTAAGAGAGAATTCCTAAAAGTATACCAATAGATTTTTCTCCGTTTCCCTATTTCCTAAATACTATGATCTGAGAACGTGGTCGATTGACTTTAGGAAGCATAGCATGTAATACGAGGCAGTGAGAATGCTGACTTGTTTCCTCAAGAGAAAGAGAATTTGTCACCAGTGGGCGGCCTATATCTCGACCGTGGACAGCTCATCCTCCACGGCCCTTCTCCCTTCTTGGGCTAGCGAGAATGACTCACACCTGCGAAAAATGAGAGAGAGAACGCTGATTTGACCGACAGAATGCTGACTGATCGCTTCCGAGAAAAAACGATAGAGCGTCTTTCGTTTCGCTTGTGAGGTTATTTGATGAAGATTCCGTTCAGTAGCAGTTGCACTGAAGCAAGAGTTGGTTGTGTGTACGATAGTTTAGGTATTTTTAAAACTACAATGCCGAAACAGAAGCAAAGTAAAGCTTCACTACTTCGTCAGTGGGTGACGGAATATTCTTGCTACACCACCGATGGTAGCATTATACTATGCCGTATTTGTGATAAAACGGTAAGTTTTGAATTTTAATTTATATTATTTTTCCTTTAAATTTTTCAAAGAAGGAAAATGTTTATCATTACACGATAAAACTATTCGTTTTACAATTATTGGTATTATCCATGAATTAGTTGCAAGACGTTTATTTCTAGATATCTTCAGAAAAGAAATACCACCTTTCGCAGCATGAAAAGACCAACATTCATCAAGCTAACATCAAAATACAACAGAAGAGCTGTCGACAGACGTTTCTGACTGAATCTTCCACATCGAGCAAACAAAGTCAGTTTTTCTACGACATGTGTCAGGCTTTGGTGAGTGCCAACATCCCATGGAACGCCATTGAAAACCCAGTATTTAAATCTTTCTTGGAAAAGTATTGTAAACAGGCGATACCGCCAGAATCAACTCTGCGAAAAAAATATTTGGATTCTGTGTATCAAGCTGCACTAACAGATATTCGTACCGACATAGGTGACCATTGCATTTGGTTCTCGGTTGATGAAACGACGGACCCGTTAGGGCGATACGTTGCTCACTTGATTGTCGGGAAACTGAGCGGGCATGACGCGGGTGCTCCCCATCTCTTGTGCTCGAAGTCACTGGAAAAAACAAATTCTGAAACAATTGCTTATTTTGTAAATACAGGGTTAAAACTCTTATATCCCAATGGCATTGAAGATCAGAAGGTACTTATACTTCTCACAGACGCAGCGCCTTATATGATTTGCGCCGGGAAGCTTTTGAAACCCTTCTATCCTAATCTAACCCATTTGACATGTCTTGTTCATGGTCTGCACCGTGTCGCAGAAGAGGTTAGGAAAATGTTTCCTTCAGTAAATAAACTGATTTCGTCAGTCAAAAAAATTTTCTTAAAATCTCCCACAAGAATTATTTTTTTTCGACAGAAGTTGCCAGAAACACCTCTGCCGCCCGAACCTATAGTAACTCGATGGGGAACTTGGTTGAGGGCAGTGGAATATTACAGTAAATATTTTGAACAAATTGCAGAAGCTGTGAACGAACTCTCTGATGATGATACACAGTCTATACAAGACGCCAAATTTGTGCTCGAGAATAGAGATCTTAAAGGTAATCTTGCATATGTAAGTTCAAACTTTGTATTCCTTGCGGATGTAATTGAAAAACTAGAAACTAGAGATTTGACTTTATGTAATTCCATGTCAATATTTGTGTCAGCAGTAGAGCAGTTAAAAAAAGTTCCAAGTGATCAAGGAAAACGAATAAGCGAAAAAGTTAAAAATGTTTTGAAAAAAAATCCTGGATATGCCAACATAAAGTCAGTAAGCGAAATTTTAAGTGGAAATAAATGTAAACTACCAGAAGGTTTCGGTGTTGCTAATGTTTCAGTTCTAAAATATATGCCAGTCACATCAGTAGATGTTGAGAGATCCTTCTCTGCATTTAAACTGCTTTTATCTCCCAAACGTCACAAATTTGAAATTGAGAACCTTGAAAAATTACTAGTGATATATTGTAATGCAAACTATTGTAAGAAAATGTAAAAGAGTTGTAAATATGTAAATCTTGTTTTATATGAAAATGAATGTACTTGTTTTGTGTATTTAAGTTTACAGAATATAGAAAAAATATAAACAATTATTCATTTTATTGTGTAACATATGATAGTGCTTTTTTCTCCTTATTTTTGACATTTTCAGTGCCTTTTTAGGCGCCTAAAAGACGTTTTTTTAGTACCTAAACATCCTGACAAGTTC
>BLKR01017596.1:0-10369 GCA_011170035.1 Teleogryllus occipitalis
AAAAATATTTTAAAAAAATATTTGGCCGATTTTAAGAAATTGTCTTAAACATTGTCCATATTTCGCTCAAATTAATACGATAAATACTTTTTTTTAAGCAAGATGTAAATCACATTGATTAAAGATCTAATTATGAAGAAAACGTTTTATTTGAAGAAAAAAACCTTAATCATTCGTAATGCGTATTTGCACGAGGGGTTTCAAAATTATGTGAACTATTCCATTAAAAAAATCAGTTTTAACAGAGCAAATTGAACCTGTGGAATCATTATAAAAATATATAAATAGTGCTAGTGATTTTCGCAGACAGATGGACAGACGGAATGACGGACGGGCATTTTGTAAAAAAAAAACAACATAAAAAAACAACACTTTTTTGGTCTCAGCTTAAAACGCGTATTTCTATTAAAATCTTTTAGAAATAGATTTTCCTCAGAATAACATTTCTGTATACTACTTATGTTAGTCCATATATATGGTACGTGTGTATACGAGATAGTAAAATTATCTTTAAATTCGCAGGACCTCAAGGCCAGGCCGATCAGGGAATATTTTGTAGAAAATATCTGTGCGTTTTAGGCGCTGGTGTCGTTCACAGGCGGTCAACCTGATTAGCAAATGATATGAGAGTAATAGTAAAAGCGAATCTGACTTATGGAGGACGAAAAAAATACATCAGCTTAGTACTCGAAGGAGATAGAAACTGTACAGTAGTTCCTTCCTATCTTTGAAAAGTGATTCTTGGGATGACATGAAAATACAAATGAAAGTATCTACAACACTGACAAGCTCGGTATTCTATACTGTACACAACATTTAGGGAGGAATATCCAAAGGAAGCTACTCTAAAGAACTATGTAGTCCTTGTATCTAGGGTGATGACAAATGACGCATCAAAACAAGTGCGCCAAGAATCCAAAATCTGTTAATTATTGCGGCGACCCACCCACCCAGGACTCCTTTAAAAGCATGGTTTCTGTGACGACGATTTTGTAGAAGCGTGACGAGCGTTGCAATACCCAAATGCTGATAACCACTGAGATGGGTAAGATGAAATTGAAACAGAAGAGTCGGAATGACGAAGGTTATGCTAGAGAACAACGTCATGGTAGTTTTAACCGTGATACAAGTCACTATCACAGATATGTGATAGTGACTTTTGTATTTAAGGGCCTCAATTACACTGTGTTACAATTTTTTTCTTTTTTCTGGATAAAAAGAATGTGATTCATATTGCATTCTGATCTGTGTTTAGATTTTTTCTATTAGGGATAGTTTGTTATTGTTTTGTTTTTAATTTGTGAGTTTGTACTAACATTTACTTCCATTATTGGACGTTAGACATGTTACAGATTAAGATCCTTTGGAATTTCAATTGTATCAAGACAATTGCAATAGTAACTTTAATGATTTACCATTATATAAATACAAGAAGAAATAGAAGAAAGATATTTACAGCAATTTTGTAATCTATTCCAAAATGCAGTGAAAATGAGGAAACAATACAAACACTCGACTCTTTTGTCTTTTAAAGATATCAGAACTGTCCTTTATTTTACAACAGAAATCAGCCAGTATTTATGGCATCCACTTCCCCTGATATCATCTCTCCAGGGTCTCTATATCTTCATGGAATCTTTCGCCATGTTCGTCCACAGCCCAATAGCCCCATCTGTGAAGAAGTCGTTATGCGAGAATAGAAATCAGCCGCATGGGATATATCATCCTAATTTCATGGTAAGCAATCAACAGTTCTTTTAGTCAGTTTTATAGTCAATGTTTTGTTACATTTCTTCTATCTTCCAATTTTGTTCTGGTCAAGATTCTTATACATAACGGGACTGTCTTTCCCGATTATTGTGGGAATTCTGATTTGGTGTTGTTGACGTTCTTATCAGAAGAAATAAAAGAGGTCATCTTCGTCAACATATTAGCTTTATTAAGATAGCCGGCTTTCGACGGCTTTGCCGTCATCGTCAGTCTCGCTGCTTTCAGCAAAAGTCGGTCAACTTTTTTCCACTATTTTTTCAGTGCAAAATTTTGTCATACTCATGTCGTACATGTGGATATAATAGTAATGCAATGGTAAGTGTTTCAGATAGAGGAACTGGCCTCCTTGTTGATGGCAATTTTTTTGTATTCAATGGACTTCTTTGATCAGCGGTTAGTGAAACCTTGCGTATTTGTTATACAGAAATCGAAATCCGTAAGATGTTTCTTGGACTCTCCATATCATAGGCACAGCAAACGACATAGAACCACCTTCCCCGTCCCCCAGTTAATTAATTTCACATAAGTGGAACAACACAAATGAGGAGCCCATGTCTTTTCGTGATTTCCTATTTTTCAACCAAAGTAGTGTTTACAGGCTCTCAATAGGAGTCATTTTCCCATTCCTTGTGAAAGTAAATTCTCCTCAAATATAGCAGAAATTGTCTGCTTGATGACCCACATTTATGGTGGAACATTTTCTGGGGAACTAAACAAGTTAACGTAAAAATGTAGATTGAAAACAGCGGAATTTTAACCCTGGTTTTCTTACATATACTAAGCTATTTTAAATTGTGGTTATTGTTGGACTATTTTAGTAGGAAGGTAGATCTACAACTTCAATATCAGTAAACAATATTGCAATATATCAGCTTACCTACCAATTAATCTGAAAATTACAAATGAGCGTAAAGCGAGTCAAAATTCTTACACAGACAAAATAACATTTAAATGGAATATAACACACTATTTACACATACGATCGTTGCTGTTGCGAGAAACAATATAGCTAGTAGCAAAATATCTAGCACAAAGTCAGTTTAGCCAACTTACTATAAATACATTATCTCTTTACTAGATAGCTAAAACGAAAAGTTTAGTAAAAAAGCTAATACTAAGACGGAATGTTTCTGAATCTGTAAACCTATCCCTTATACACTATTTTCAACCTCAAATTTGAATTTAGGATGCAAAAATCATTAAAGAACACATTTTCTCTTCAGAAAAAAAGCTTGTAACACTGTTGTTGGCGTTTCGCTCCGCAATGTACCCTCTCCCTCAGAAAAAATGTCGTTCAAAATTCTATCTTCCACACCGCGCCGACAAACTTGGACACCCCTCGGCCTGGGGGAGGGCAGGGGGAGGGAAGCTTTGACCAATCGCTAGCAGGTAGAACCACAGTTGTCTGTGATTGGTGCAACATCCCAAGGGGCAAAAAAAACCGCTGTCTCAGGGGGAGGGGGCTAGTTCGTTTACGTACGAGACGGAAATATCGTCATATTTCCCTGCGGAAGGAGATAGTTTGCCTGCGCGTACACCACGACGAAAAAAATATTTCTAAGCGGGGTTTCCGTCCAGAGTGATTGTCTATAGACCAGTAAATATTTATCATTTTAGCAACAATTATTCTAACTTTTAGTAATCGATTTGTCACTCCTGACAAACTGCTATTTTGAGATATTCATTTCAGGCACAATTTGCGGAGCTTTCCCGGCCGTTCTAACGCATATTTAGAATTTGTTTATAAAATTATAAATTGTTGCAAAATTGTTAATTCGCTGTTTTTGGTTCTGGGACATCGGGAGACTCTCCCCCCTTTAGATTTGCAAAATTTGGAAATTGTTTATAAATTTGCAATTGTTGCAAATTTTTTATTGTCTATTCTTAATTTGGCGTTTAAATGTGATGCAAAATTCCGGAATCCGTTCGGTGCTATTATATCTCGTTCTCGAGATATATGTAATTGTTTATAAGAAATTAACATCTTAGTAGACCCCATTTGTTTGCGCTTAATTCATTCGCGCTAGCAGAATAGCGTGGGATGGGCATACTGAAAAACAGTTCTCCAATGCCGCGCTTTTGCATGCCACATACGCTTAAAATGCACTTGCTTGTAAACAAATTCTGTGGCCAATTTAATTATGCTAAATTCGTATTTTTACGGCGAGTATGAGCATAACTTTTATTTGGTTTTTATATTCTCTTTTAAGTCCTACAATTTGCAAGTCGATATATTTATCAAATAGGAAAGAAATTGATTATAAAAAAATATTTTTCAAGGTGCATTACGCCCAAACAATTGTTTCTGCTTTTCTATCAAAGGGATGTTGAGCAACCGAATAACTGTATTATTAATTTCTTTAAGTCCCCTGTTAACACCGAGAGTCAGAAACTATTTGTTCCTCTTGTTTAACCATTACCAATAAAAAATAGGGAAACATATTGCTTAGCGGTTTGCTATAAACTGCACTGGATTGGATGAATGTAGTGTTAAGGTTTTCAAATACAGAAATATTCAATTTTGTGTTTTGAATGATCACATGAGTAGAATCACACATCACAATATTTACACAAGTATAGAAATTTCTAAATAAACGTATATAAACTTTAAGTTAATATTTTCAATTCAATTTATCATTCCCTTCTAAAACTGTTAATTTGATGATTTCATTGTATAATATTCAAATCAGAGCTTTATGTGCTAAATCTACGCATTGTTAATACATACTTTTAAACAACATTAATACATTTAATATACATTTAAAAGGTTTTTAGATTGGCGAACGTTTCAATGAAATTTCATGAATTCCTAAATGCTTGAAAATAAATACTTGTAAAATTAAATTATTGTAGCGTGTAAAAATATAACAAACTCACGTATTTGGTAAAATGAGTTGATATTACTAAAAGAAAGCAAAACAGATGTTATAACAATTCAAAGAGATTTAGCGTTTGTTTACAGTTTAGTAAATATCAATGCTCTAGCATTTCCCAGTGAAAATACATAGAACGAACTTGGTGGTCAAGTGATATGACCTTCCCCACACAGACTACATTTCAGTATCGTCAGAGTTCGAAGGTGGTTTGTTGGCCGCCATTCTACGAATCTATCAAAACCTTGAATTTTGAACGACCATCTGTACAGGGAGAACGTAGCGGTTTATTGAACGGAAACGGGCCATTCGAGGTATCTAATGTGCACTCTTTGAAAACGTTTAACCATTATAAACTATCCCTAAGAAAAATATCAAATAAACAATGTTAAAGGTCACCAGCTTAACATTGCCTTTACTATTTGAATGTTTTCAACATCCCCAAAACCAACAGAAAACCCATATTTTTACAGGTTATTATAAAACCAATTCAATAAATATAAGCATTTATTCACGTTATTATTTTTAAAACACTCAAATATCTACGATGTTATTTGATTCATGTCTTCATCGAAGATCTGAGGTTAAAAAACTGATAAGCAGAGAAAATTAAAGTAATTTTGAGTGATTGATGAAGTTGAATGATCAAATGTAAAACAATGTTTCTTGCTTCATATAATGCTATCGTGTTTAACAGACATGTAATTACATGTGATACCTATATTTAAACACCCAAACTAATAAAAATTTTCAAAATTAAAATCATCAATAAAACGTTGATTCATCAGCAAGGATTATATTATTAAATACTTTTTTGAGATTCATGTGCTCCTGTGTGAATAACGTAGTAAACGTGATTCGTATGAGAGAACAGTTGATATCTGGAGTTGAAGGGATGGTGTTAGCTCCTATTGTAGGCCTGGTTCCTTGTGATTCCAGTGAAAAATCAGTAACTGCACTGAAACAGTAAAAGCTCCCGTCAATTGATACTCATAAGTGAATCACCATATACTGGGTAGGGAGGAGAACGAGGAAATCTATATGAATTGTCGCCTGCTCTTTCTTTCTCAGATAAACACTTGGATAGTTTATCAACATCAAATCGGAATTTTAGTGCCTTTGATGTAAGATTAAACATAAAAAAATCCCCTCCAGTTGTCTGCGTGTTGATTTTTAATGTATCAAAATAGCCCCGACACCCGTATTACATTGGTCTCTTAAGTTGTATCATATTAGCCCCACAAATTTGAGGCTGTATATATCATGACACGATTAATATTATTGCATTACTTTAACGCAGAAAAGAATATTAATTCTTTATTAATGATAACCTATTTTCAAAAATATCGTGTCATAAAAAATAACGAAGTAACATCAAAAGATTTATATCACGGCGGTAAAGTTTTTGACTGGAAAAATTAGGCATTTTAGTTTTGATTTTTTTCCTCACAAATATTGTTACATTCTGAGTGTTTGCTATATGGTCATTATAATAGAATATATTTCCTATCATTTGTCATTTTCTTGTTAATTTTGGACATAAATAAATAACAACTCTTAAAGTGTAATACATTAACCCTAATTTTCTACTGTATAATATTAGCCCCGACTGATCTTTATAACATTGTCGAAAAACAATATGAACGCTAGAGATTTTTGTATAATGAAATCTCTTTTTAAAAATAGATCTTGTATTAAGATAAATTGAACACCCTGTTTTTTTTAAAAACTGCAAATGCTTCACTTTCTTTTCGCATTGGAAAGGAGGTAATCTTGTCGTGTACCTGGTGGTGAGGGGGAACCGTGTCAGCTGAGTTAACTTTAAAGACCCGAGTTCGAATCCCGAAGAGTGGAAGATATTTTCTGGTGCAGTAGGTCTTTTTTTTGTTTCTTTTTTGTAGGTTCACATAGTCCGTATTGAATATTGCATAGCAATTACGAATAATACGTGAAAATATATGCTGTTGAGGCAACAATTGTTTTGAACATAAAACACTTTCTAAATAGTATGTATAGTAAGATAAACTTTATTTAGGTGAGTAAACGTAGACCATTCACTTTGATTCTCTAAATTAAAACTTGACGTAACTGAGAACAGTGTCGTCATAAGAGTTATTATGATACATATATCCTTTATTTTTAAAATCTTAGGCCCCGAAACGCGCCTCGAATTTAATTATTAATATAATAGCAATAGCTATTTATATATAATATAATTTCATAATTATTTCCAAAGAACCGAACGCCGTTCCGTCACCTACCAACAGAAATCGCTGCTTCCTTTATATACAGGATATTCGGGGAAGAAATGTCGAATATTCGAAAAATAGTTGTTAAGACAATTTTAAGCTTATTTTGTCTAATAAACTACACGGATATTCCAAATGGCTAAGCCGCAATAAACATTCAAAAGTTGGTTTGGATATATGTTTTCTAGGCAACTATTTGCGTTGTAGAAGCATATAAACACTTCATTTATACCTAAATTGTTTATGATTAACAAAATAAATGAATACATTTGATCAGGAAGAAAAATTAACCTAGAAATAAAAAAGCACCCAATTTTCACCGTTCGACTGCTTTTTTATTTCTCGGTTAATTTTTTTCTGAACTAATATATTTATTTATATTGTTAATAATAAACATGTTACATGTTTTTGGTCTGTTTACATGATTCTAGAATGCAAAATTTTGCGTAGAAATCATATTTTCCAACCAACATTTGCGTGTTTATTGCAGCTCAGTTATTCAAAATATCTATGTAGTTTATTAGACAAAGTATGATTAAAATTGTTTACACAGCTTTTTTCAAACTTTCCACGTTTCCTTCCCCGATACTCTTTATATCCATGCTTCTTTAAAACCAAAAACAATAATTTGCGTACTGCAAACTAATTAATTAAACTCATGGCAGTAGAATCGTTAACATAAGTACTGTCACACATCTTTCGCACGATAAGGAGTAAAATTTAAAGAAAAATTATAGTTCACATGAATTTTGACAAATTGCGTCTTTCTTTCTATGATATTCAAATGGTAACATTATATTACAATATTCAATTGGTTAACAATTTCGGCTAAAGAGTCTTGTTTGACAATTCTCCAATTTCGTATTGTAATAAGATATCTCATGATACTCATGTCGTAAATAACTATTTGACAACTATTATGTTTAGTGTATGTGTCTAGCAGGTTTTGTATTATCCTGAGAAACTGGATCATACGAATCACGTTTACTACGTTATTCACACAGCACATGAATCTCAAAAAAGTATTTAATAATATAATCCTTGCTGATGAATCAACGTTTTATTTATTGTTTTTAATTTTGAAAATTTTCATTATTTTGGATGTTTAAATATAGGTATCACATGTAATGACGTCTGTTAAACACGATAGCATTATATGAAGCAAGAAACATTGTTTTTCATTTGATCACTCAACTTCATCAATCACTCAAAATTACTTTAATTTTCTCTGCTTATCAGTTTTTTAATTTTAGATCTTCGATGAAGGAATGAATCAAATAACATCGTAGATATTTGAGTTTTTTAAAAATAATAACGTGAATAAATGCTTATATTTATTGAATTGGTTTTATAATAACCTGTAAAAACATGGGTTTTCTGTTGGTTTTGGGGATGTTGAAATCATTCAAATAGTAAAGGCAATGTTAAGCTGGTGACCTTTAATATTGTTTATTTAATATTTTTCTTAGGGATAGTTTATAATGGTTAAACGTTTTCAAAGAGTGCACATTAGATACCTCGAATGGCCCGTTTCCGTTTAATAAACCGCTACGTTCTCCCTGTACAGATGGTCGTGCAAAATTCAAGGTTTTGATACATTCGTAGAATGGCGGCCCACAAACCACCTTCGAACTCTGACGATACTGAAATGTAGTCTGTGTTGGGAAGGTCATATCACTTGACCACAAAGTTCGTTCTATGTATTTTCACTGGGAAATGCTAGTCATTGATATTTACTAAACTGTAAACAAACGCTAAATCTCTTTGAATTGTTATAACATCTGTTTTGCTTCCTTTTAGTAATATCAACTCGTTTTACCAAATACGTGAGTTTGTTATATTTTTACACGCTACAATAATTTAATTTTACAAGTATTTATTTTCAAGCATTTAAGAATTCATGAAATTTCATTGAAACGTTCGCCAATCTAAAACCCTTTTAAATGTATATTAAATATATTAATGTTGTTTAAAAATATGTATTAACAATGCGTAGATTTAGCACATAAAGCTCTGATTTGAATAGTATACAATGAAATCATCAAATTAACAGTTTTAGAAAGGAATGATAAATTGAATTGAAAATATTAACTTAAAGTTTATATACGTTTATTTAGAAATTTCTATACTTGTGTAAATATTGTGATGTGTGATTCTACTCATGTGATCTTTCAAAACACAAAATTGAATATTTCTGTATTTGAAAACCTTAACACTACATTCATCCAATCCAGTGCAGTTTATAGCAAACAGCTAAGCAATATGTTTCCCTATTTTTTAATGGTAATGGGTAAACAAGAGGAACAAATAGTTTCTGACTCTCGGTGTAAACAGGGGACTTAAAAAAAATTAATAATACATTTATTCGGTTGCTCAACATCCCTTTGATAGAAAAACAGAAACAATTGTTTGGGCGTAATGCACCTTGAAAAAATTTTTTTTATAATCAATTTCTTTCCTATTTGATAAATATATCGACTTGCAAATTGTAGGACTTAAAAGAGAATATAGTCTCTGACTCTCGGTGTTAATAGGGGCTTGGTGTTAACACCAAATAAAAGTTATGCTCATACTCGCCGTAAAAATACGAATTTAGCATAATTAAATTGGCCACGGATTTTGTTTACAAGCAAGAGCATTTTAAGCGTATGTGGCAGGCAAAAGCGCGGCATTGAAGAAGTGTTTTTTCAGTTTGCCCATCCCACGCCATTCTGCTAGCGCGAATGAATTAAGCGCAAACAAATGGGGTCTACCATGATGTTAATTTCTTATAAACAATTGCATATATCTCGAGAACGAGATATAATAGCACCGAACGGATTCCGGAATTTTGCATCACATTTAAACGCTATTCAGATTAGACAATAAAAAATTTGCAACAATTGCAAATTTATAAACAATTTCCAAATTTTGCAAATCTAAAGGGGGAGAGTCTCCCGATGTCCCAGAACCGAAAACAGCGAATTAACAATTTTGCAACAATTTATAAGTTTATAAACAAATTCGAAATATGCGTTAGAACGGCCGGGAAGGCTCCGCAAATTGTGCCTGAAATGAATATCTCAAAATAGCAGTTTGTCAGGAGTTACAAATTGATTACTAAAAGTTAGAATAATTGTTGCTAAAATGATAAATATTTACTGGTCTATAGACAATCATTCTGGACGGAAATCCCCGCTTAGAAATATTTTTTTCGTCGTGGCGTACGCGCAGGCAAACTATCTCCTTCGGCAGGGAAATATGACGATATTTCTGTCTCGTACGTAAACGAACAAGCCCCCTCCCCCTGAGACAGCGTTCTTTCTGCCCCTTGGGATGTTGCACCAATCACAGACAACTGTGGTTCTACCTGCTAGCGATTGGTCAACGCGTCCCTCCCCTGCCCTCCCCCAGGCCGAGGGGTGTCCAAGTTTGTCGGCGCGGTGTGGAAGATAGAATTTTGAACGACATTTTTTCTGAGGGAGAGGGTACGTGGCA
>BLKR01017597.1:0-10369 GCA_011170035.1 Teleogryllus occipitalis
GCTCGTCGAAATGCAGTCTCGCGTCAATCTGGACCCCTAAGTATCTCAGAGACTGCTGGGAGGCTATTTTACTACCCCCAACATTAAGAGTAATGCCCTCTCTCACTTTCCTGCTTGTCACCAGTACTGCCTCCGTTTTATGCTCGGCCCTCTGGAGCCCCACCGACCATAGCCACCGCCGGATCGTCGCCACAGCCTCGTTGGCAACCTGCATGACCTCTTCAGTATATTTGCCGACGACTACCACCACCACATCATCAGCAAAACCAATAGCTCTAGCACCTTCTGGCAGCTGGAGCTTCAAAACGGAGTCATACATAGTATTCCACAACAGCGGGCCAAGTACTGAGCCTTGCGGAACACCACCCGAGATCCCATAGGTCTTTATTCCGGTCTCAGTTTCGTAAAATAAAGTCTTTTCCTCAAAGTAGCTTCGAACTATCTTCATGATGTAAGTCGGAACTCCCAGGTTTTTTAAGGCAGCAAGTATGGCACTCCACCTTGCCGTATTGAATGCGTTCCTGACGTCGAGGGTAACAATAGCGCAATACTTCTTTGCGCCTCTTCGCCATCGTTTGCCGTCAATGGCCTTGCGTGCGATATCGATGACGACCCTAATTGCATCCACTGTGGATCTCGCCTTCGTGAAGCCATACTGATCATCAGACAGTACCTGTGGTCCCTCCGTGTAGGCTTCAATCCGTCTGCAGATGATACGTTCCAACACTTTACCAGCAGTATCCAGCAAACACACAGGCCGATATGCTGACGGGTCGCTAGGTGGCTTATCGCCCTTCGGAATGAGGACCAGCCGTTGTTGCTTCCAACGACGGGGGAAATTCCCCTCTCGCACGCACGCATTGTATGCCTCTAGGAATAGATCTGGCCTGGTCTTAATAGCGGTCTTAAGCGCGACATTCGGCACCCCATCCAAGCCAGGGGCTTTGCAATCTTGAACCTTATCGTATGCCTTTGAGAGTTCGTCTAATGAAACCGCCGGAGCCTCATTTACATCTTCAAGCGTATCAATAGGCGGCAACTCATCTCTCTGTTGAGGAAATAGGGTAGTCACTATCTTCTCCAAGAAGACTGGGCAAGTCGGGGGTGGCCTGGACAGAGCCTTGATCCTGGCTGTTACCACCTTATAAGGACGACCCCAGGGGTCAGCATCCACCTCGTTGCTTAGCTCTTTCCAGCAGCGATCCTTGCTGATCCTAATAGCTTTTGTTAAAGCTGCTCTGGCGGCTTTATGATTTTCCTTGAGAGTGTTATAATTTAGGCGACCCCGCCCTCGTTGCGCCAACCTACGTGTGCGGTGGCATTCTCTGCGAAGTTCCGCGATCTCGTCAGTCCACCAGTACACTGGAGGACGGCGTTCCTTCCTGAGGCTTTTTGTCATTGATGCATCACAAGCGTCAATGCCCCGTTTCATTACAGTCCTGACCATATCCTCCGAGTTTCCGACCAACATAACGTTGCCCTTCATCATGGCAGCGAAAGAATCGCGATCAAATGTCCTATGGTTCCAAGTTGCTCTCCTCCTAACCCTTGCAGAACTTAAACTACACATCTCCCTGACTTCATACACAATAGCTTGGTGGTCGCTATGTGTATAATGATCGCTAATTTCCCATGCCGTAATCCGTCTAGCAAGGCTATCACATGCGAATGTCAAGTCAACGATGGAGCTGCGGCCATTCATGGCAAAGGTTGGACTGTTACCGGTGTTACAGAGGTAGACGTCTAAACGGGCAAGGCTGTCCAGGAGAGCCATCCCACGCTGGTTTGTTACCCTGCTGCCCCACTCAGTGGCCCATGCATTAAAGTCCCCAGCAATAATAAGAGGCCTTCTTTCTTTCGCATCATCCAATAATCTATCAAGTAATGCCTTGAACTCCTGAAGCGACGCGCTGGGTGCGGCGTAAACACTATAAAAATAAATACCGAACCCCTTGATCCAAGTGAAACCATCTCCTGGGACTTGCATAACTTCCTGGACTGGACTATTTCCACAAATCCACACTGCAGCTCGATTAGACGCATCCGAAACCCATTGGAGACCGTTTATATTTCGGTATTGCTCGCACAGGATTGCGACGTCTATCTTCAGCTCTCGTACCGTCTGGCTCAGAAGGTCTTGCGCCGCCTCGCAGTGATTAAGATTAAGCTGAATAACCCTCATTCTTATTCTTCCAACCCCGTTCCGCCTTCTGCAAAGCCTTTTGGTAATAGGGGCACTTATAGCTACCAGTTGCATGCGTCTCCCTGTCTTTACCTTGACAGAGGCAACAAGTAGGGCTCTTAATGCAGGTTTTAACAAAATGCCCTCCTTCACCGCATCGATGACAATTCTTTGACCTGTCAGGCCCTTTACAGTTTCGCGCCAGGTGGCCAAAATCCCAGCACTTGTAACACCTGGTAACAACTATCTTCTCCCGAATGCGACACCTAACCCCACCAATCTTAATTTTGTTCATTCGAACTGCTTTCCTGGCTAGCTCTGCTGGTAGTGCAATCACGGCCGTTTGGGTGCCACCGTACGCGGTGCGAATAGACTTAACTATTA
The DNA here is from genome assembly GCA_011170035.1 of Teleogryllus occipitalis. Taxonomy (NCBI): domain Eukaryota; kingdom Metazoa; phylum Arthropoda; class Insecta; order Orthoptera; family Gryllidae; genus Teleogryllus; species Teleogryllus occipitalis. The sequence goes on from BLKR01017597.1 coordinate 2,567, forward strand.
CATTCCTGCTATTGTCTCCCTCCAGCTTTTTCTCGAAGGCATCAACAATATCTTTGCTCGTCGTGACTTCGTCCAGATCTTTAATCTCCAGGAGTACCTCACTTGACAAAGTCCTTACCTCCGCTTTTCCTTGAAGTTGCTCGGCCACTGCGGTCTGAAACTGCGCTGATTTCGAGCAGCCCGCGGCTCCCATCTCCAAAAGCAAGTCTCCTGTGCCTCGCTTTCTTATTTTAACTACATTCAGGCCCAGTTCTTCAAGCTCCGGGGATTCCTTCATTTGGCGCAAAATTTCCGCGTACGTCGCCCCCTCTTTGGCTCTCACTAATAAGGCATCCCTACGCTTGGGAATGGAGTGCGATGGTTTCTTCCTCCTTGCCTCAACTGTCTTCCATTCGCTCTCAGGTGCTTCACCAGACTCAGGTGGGCTCCTCTCAAAGACGAGCGACTCTTCCATCCTTGGTAGCCCGACCATTCCCGACTTCTTTCCTTTCTCTTTAGATTTTTTGGGATTATTCTTCTTGGATAGCACCCCTTTGACGGGCTGATCTGATTCCTTGATACCTTCCTTACTACCACACTGGCAGTCTGGGACGGGCAGCCCTCTTTCGTGAACCGCAACAACTTCATCAAAACATGTGCGAATTGCATGCGCCAATTTCTTGATATCGCCGTGCACATTGTGACGAGGTTTGATAAACTCTAGAAGCTCAAGGATCTTCTTCTCGAGGTTACAAAGTGCCTCTTGTTTCTCATCACCTCCATTATTACTTGGTGCAACTAGCACATTGTCCACCTCCGTGACATAAGCTGATTGGTCACTACATACCGAAGCCTGATCTACAGCTTCCAAATTTACTGTAGGTAACGCAGCAGTTGCGGGGGTAGCAGACCCCAGAACCGTGCACTGAGTTCCCTCAAGACTATTCATGTTACCTGCGCATAGGCAAATAACATCTGATAACCATCTAAGTCGCTGACGCCTGTGATAACAAGTCAATGGGTGGCAAACAGGGTCATTGGGGGGCCAGGTGTATGTAAAAGGTCACTGGGGGGGCATATGCCTCTTCGGGGCAAGAGTCATGCGACGGCGATGCGACAGTCAATCGGCTGTCCGAAAAAACAATTGTGACAGGTCCGTCAGCTAGATCTCGCCTATCTTCAGAACACCTTCACTGTACTACACTATCAATGTTAGTATTCCACTGATACGGCGGAATAGGAGTAATGCAAGCGATTCACATGTCAACCGCGCGTATCAGGCACCGACAGCAAGGCATCAACAACAGCCCGGACGCAACACTCCTGCCGGAAGCTCTGTACTCACTGCTACTGCCACCAAAAGGTTATTAAGTGCCGGGGAAATCGGCCTCACAAGCGCTCCATGCGGCAGCCACGCGCACCCAGTCTGGGGACAACGAGATATCTCCGGCGAGACCTGTGGTCCAGGCGGCAACGCCGTCCGCAGTCGCCGAGCGCGCAGTGAGTTGGCAACGCCGTACCAGCTCCCCTTTCTGACGGTTGAGCGTTGGAAGAGAAACAATGGCGGCGCTATTTAAGCTAAATACAGCTACAGCTGATAGCTATCGCAAAGATACGCGAACCTGCGATTACGATTATATACACTGCACACCCCGCTTTTTCAAGCAACGGAAGCAAAAGGCCGCGATGGATCTGACCAGTTTTCACATAACGTGCACTTTCGACCTTAACAACTGTTCATTACAATGTCTTTGAAAACAGTTTTTCCAGGGTGCAGTGCACACTTGCTAGAAATTTACCACTATCAATAAATAATAAAACTAATAATAAAACTCATATCACAAATAATAAACACTGATTTAAAACTAAATACATAACGTTAATCTACAGCTAAATATGATTTTAAATCATTGGTAGAGCTCTAGAGAGCGCCGCAGCAAAAAATCACTCATTTCTTCCTTGTCTCTATCTAGAAAACGTTCCTAACATATACACAAGATCACTGTCAAATTCTGAATCTATTAAACACTCGATTCAAAAAGTACCGCACTGAAACCCGGAAATATCGCGAATTTCGTCGCACCGGCACAAACTCGCGACCGTTGGGAACGGTTACCCCGCCCGTGTCTGTGTATGTGTGTATGTGTGTGTGTATGTGTGTGTAAGTGTGTGTATGTGTGTGTAAGTGTGTGTAAGTGTGTGTAAGTGTGTGTAAGTGTGTGTATGTGTGTATGTGTGTGTATGTGTGTATGTGTGTGTATGTGTGTGTATGTGTGTGTATGTGTGTGTATGTGTGTATGTGTGTTTTTTTTTTTTTTTTTTTGCGTAGGAAGTGAAAAATCTTCAAAAGACACTGCGGAGCCCGCACTCCGCAGCGTGTAGGATTCACAGCTATTCTGTGCCTACCCACTAAAAAACACTCCCATACTTCCTATTCCCTACCCGCGGGACCGCCGTCAGGCATTGCATCACGGGAGGGGAAGATCGGCTTCACGCTCTAGGCTAACTAATTTCACGGGATACTCCTTCGAAATTTTTCTTCTATCCGAAGCTTCTTTAAAATTTTTGCAGCGTAGGTAGCTACCGCTCTCCAATTCTCCTGGGACACCAGCATCCTAGTGACGATGGTATCAGGAGTCACTACCTGCAGGAGGAATCGGTGGAGTTCTTCCCTCTCTTCAGCGAAGCGTGGACAATCAAAGAACACGTGCTCTACATCTTCAACCACTGAATCACAGGTTGGACATAAGGAGTCATCGTCCAACCGGAAACGGAATTGATATGCTCGATAGCACCCGTGCCCTGTTAACAACTGGGTCAAATAATAATCAACATCACCGTGTTTTCTTTGGGAACTTCATCAAATAATAATCAACATCACCGTGTTTTCTTTGGGACCACTTCAATACGTCTGGGATAAGGCGAAATGTCCATCTACCAGTGGATGATAGGGTCCATCGTTCTTGCCACTGAGCCATTGTCACCTCCCTCTCTTCCTTCCTGGTGACGCTATTTGTAGCTCCCTCTCGCTTGTACAGCCTGGCCCTTTCTTGTGCCATAAGATCTATAGGGGGCATGCCTGCTATCACACACACACAGCGTCATACGAGACCGTGCGAAACGCCCGGGCCACCCTCAAGGCGGACCTTCTGTAAACTGACTTCGCACCGCGGGCGTACGTCCGGACCCCAAAGGCATCAGCCCAAATGGGGGCTGCGTAGAGCAGCATAGAGTTCACTACGCTAGACAGCAGTCTCCGGCTACTTTGCCTTGGTCCCCCGACGTTGGGCATAATTCGTGCCAAGGCAGAGGCCATGCGAGACGCTTTCTCGGACACTATACGTAAGTGCTCGTCGAAATGCAGTCTCGCGTCAATCTGGACACCTAAGTATCTCAGAGACTGCTGGGAGGCTATTTTACTCCCCCCAACATTAAGAGTAATGCCCTCTCTCACTTTCCTGCTTGTCACCAGTACTGCCTCCGTTTTATGCTCGGCCATCTGGAGCCCCACCGACCATAGCCACCGCCGGATCGTCGCCACAGCCTCGTTGGCAACCTGCATTACCTCTTCTGTATATTTGCCGACGACTACCACCGCCACATCATCAGCAAAACCAATAGCTCTAGCACCTTCTGGCAGCTGGAGCTTCAAAACGGAGTCATACATAGTATTCCACAACAGCGGGCCAAGTACTGAGCCTTGCGGAACACCACCCGAGATCCCATAGGTCTTTATTCCGGTCTCAGTTTCGTAAAATAAAGTCCTTTCCTCAAAGTAGCTTCGAACTATCTTCATGATGTAAGTCGGAACTCCCAGGTTTTTTAAGGCAGCAAGTATGGCACTCCACCTTGCCGTATTGAATGCGTTCCTGACGTCGAGGGTAACAATAGCGCAATACTTCTTTGCGCCTCTTCGCCATCGTTTGCCCTCAATGGCCTTGCGTGCGATATCGATGACGACCCTAATTGCATCCACTGTGGATCTCGCCTTCCTGAAGCCATACTGATCATCAGACAGTCCCTGTGGTCCCTCCGTGTAGGCTTCAATCCGTCTGCAGATGATACGTTCCAACACTTTACCAGCAGTATCCAGCAAACACACAGGCCGATATGCTGACGGGTCGCTAGGTGGCTTATCGCCCTTCGGAATGAGGACCAGCCGTTGTTGCTTCCAACGACGGGGGAAATTCCCCTCTCGCACGCACGCATTGTATGCCTCTAGGAATAGATCTGGCCTGGTCTTAATAGCGGTCTTAAGCGCGACATTCGGCACCCCATCCAAACCAGGGGCTTTGCAATCTTGAACCTTATCGTATGCCTTTGAGAGTTCGTCTAATGAAACCGCCGGAGCCTCATTTACATCTTCAAGCGTATCAATAGGCGGCAACTCATCTCTCTGTTGAGGAAATAGGGTAGTCACTATCTTCTCCAAGAAGACTGGGCAAGTCGGGGGTGGCCTGGACAGAGCCTTGAGCCTGGCTGTTACCACCTTGTAAGGACGACCCCAGGGGTCAGCATCTACCTCGTTGCTTAGCTCTTTCCAGCAGCGATCCTTGCTGATCCTAATAGCTTTTGTTAAAGCTGCTCTGGCGGCTTTATGATTTTCCTTGAGAGTGTTATAATTTAGGCGACCCCACCCTCGTTGCGCCAACCTACGTGTGCGGTGGCATTCTCTGCGAAGTTCCGCGATCTCGTCAGTCCACCAGTACACTGGAGGACGGCGTTCCTTCCTGAGGCTTTTTGTCATTGATGCATCACAAGCGTCAATGACCCGTTTCATTACAGTCCTGACCATATCCTCCGAGTTTCCGACCAACATAACGTTGCCCTTCATCATGGCAGCGAAAGAATCGCGATCAAATGTCCTATGGTTCCAAGTTGCTCTCCTCCTATCCCTTGCAGAACATAAACTACACATCTCCCTGACTTCATATACAATAGCTTGGTGGTCGCTATGTGTATAATGATCGCTAACTTCCCATGCCGTAATCCGTCTAGCAAGGCTATCACATGCGAATGTCAAGTCAACGATGGAGCTGCGTATGTGTGTGTATGTGTGTGTATGTGTATGTGTGTGTATGTGTATGTGTGTATGTGTATGTGTGTGTATGTGTATGTGTGTGTATGTGTATGTGTGTGTATGTGTGTTTATGTGTGTATGTGTGTGTATGTGTGTATGTGTGTATGTGTGTGTATGTGTGTGTATGTGTGTGTATGTGTGTGTATGTGTGTGTATCTATGTGTATGTATGTGTGTGTATGTATGTGTATGTATGTGTATGTGTGTATGTGTATGTGTGTATGTGTATGTGTATGTGTATGTGTATGTGTATGTGTGTATGTGTATGTGTATGTGTATGTGTGTATGTGTATGTGTGTATGTGTATGTGTATGTGTGTATGTGTATGTGTGTATGTGTATGTGTATGTGTGTATGTGTATGTGTATGTGTGTATGTGTATGTGTGTATGTGTATGTGTATGTGTGTATGTGTATGTGTGTGTATGTGTATATGTGTATGTGTATACGTGTATGTGTATGTGTATGTGTGCATGTGTATGTGTATGTGTGCATGTGTATTTGTATGTGTGTATGTGTGCATGTGTATGTGTGCATGTGTATGTGTGCATGTGTATGTGTGTATGTGTATGTGTGTGTATGTGTATGTGTGTATGTGTATGTGTCTATGTGTGTGTATGTATGTGTATGTGTGTATGTGTGTATGTGTATGTGTATGTATGTGTATGTGTACGTGTATGTATGTGTATGTGTACGTGTATGTATGTGTATGTGTACGTGTATGTATATGTATGTGTGTATGTATGTGTATGTGTGTATGTATGGGTATGTGTGTATGTATGTGTCTGTATGTGTATGTATGTGTATGTATGTGTATGTATGTGTATGTATGTGTATGTGTGTATGTATGTGTATGTATGTGTATGTGTGTATGTGTGTGTATGTGTGTGTATGTGTGTATGTGTATGTGTGTATGTGTATGTGTGTATGTGTATGTGTGTATGTGTATGTGTGTATGTGTATGTGTGTATGTGTATGTGTGTATGTGTGTGTATGTGTGTATGTGTGTGTATGTGTGTATGTGTGTATGTGTGTATGTGTGTATGTGTGTGTATGTTTTTTTTTATTTACGAGAGTAGGTGGAAATCTTCAAAAGACACCATGCGGCCCGTACCACATGATAGTGTGAGATTTTTACCCACTAAAACCAACCTCCCTTCTCCTCCATCCTCCCCGCGGAACCGCCGTTAGGCATTACATCACGGGGAGTGGATTAGAGTGGCCTAGTCACCAGCCACTTCTCTTCGCCAAAACGTAGGAAGGATCAAACGAGGATCAGTCGACTTCTCTTCTTTCCCTTTCTATTCTCCTCAGCTCAGCTATTATGGTCTGCGCATATGCGCTCACCGCATCCCAGTTGGTTTCTGAAGCGAGCATGCACCCAACCATTGCTTCGGGTGTCAGAGGGTCGATCCCGAGTATACTCATAACGTGCCGTCGCTGCACATGGTATCGCGGGCACTGGAAGAACACATGCTCGGCGTCTTCGACAGCAGGTTCACATAGTGGACAGAATGGGGTATCCTCCAGCTTGAACCTGTGGAGATATGCCACAAAACATCCATGTCCAGACAACAGCTGGGTTAAGAAGAAATTTACTTCGCCGTGTTTACGGTTGATCCACGGTGCAATGAAGGGAATCATGCGGTACGTCCATCTTCCTTTAATGGACTTGTCCCATCGATCCTGCCATTCGAGCAGTGTTGTTGAGCAGTCTGGGTTCTCCTCTTCTTTGTGATATCGCCTCCGTCTCTCCTGCGCCAAGATATCGACAGGAGGCATCCCTGCGATGACGCACACTGCATCGTTTGACACAGTGCGGAATGCACAAGCTACCCGCAATGCTGATAACCTGTACACTGACGTCATACCTCGGATGTAGCTATTTATCATTGTGGAGTTGCCCCATATTGGGGCTCCATAGAGCAAGACGGACCTCACAACCAAGGCCAGAATCTTCCGTTTCTCCTGACAGGGCCCTATGTTGGGCATTAGTCTCGACAGTGCTGCATTAATTACCGCAGCTTTATTGCTGGCGTACTTCAGGTGGTCAGCAAATGTCAGACGGGCGTCAATCATGAGACCAAGATATTTGATCGACGGCTGTGATTCAATACGGTGGTCTCCGACTTTGAGAGTGATGGTTCCTCTCTTTTTCCTGCTAGAGACTAGGAGAACCTCAGTCTTGTGCTCAGCTAACTGCAGCCCTGAGGACTTCAGCCACTGACTAACAATAGCGATCGCTTCGTTGCAAATATACACAATTTCCTCAATGTACTTCGCAACGGCGACGATAGCAATGTCGTCCGCGAAACCAATAATACTGGTGCCTTCTGGGAGGGGAAGCCGAAGAACCTCGTCATACATCACATTCCATAATGGTGGACCCAATACCGACCCTTGCGGGACACCAGCCGTGATATTATGTACCTTCGGCCCATTACTTGTATTGTAAATGAGGGCTCTATTACTCAGATACTCGGCCACAATCTTCCTCAAGTACGTTGGCACATTAAATCTGCGGAGAGCTTGGTGAATATTACTCCACCTGGCCGAGTTGAATGCATTTTTAATATCCAACGTAACGACAGCACAGTACTGTTTTGGGCCTCTCTTCCATCTCCTTCCTCCAATGTGTGTGTGTGTATGTGTGTGTGTATGTGTGTATGTGTGTATGTGTGTGTATGAGTGTCTGTGTGTATGTGTGTGTGTCTGTGTGTATGTGTGTGTGTGTCTGTGTGTATGTG
>BLKR01017598.1:0-10366 GCA_011170035.1 Teleogryllus occipitalis
GTTATCTGTTGTTCAGAGACAGATGGACGGACGGACGGAGGAACGGACAGAGGGACAGGTGGACAGTCGGACAGGCGGATAGACGGACATAGAGATAATAGGACAGACGGACATACAGATAAACGCCATGACGCACAGGGGGACAGACGAACATATAGAGAGGCGGACAGACGAACTGACGGGCAGACGGATAGACGGACAGACGGATAGACAGACAGACGGCGGGACGGACGGATAGAAGATGGACGGTCGAACGAACAGATGCTTGTCTTACACAAATTTTACGGTATCAAGGACCTACAAAATATGCATTCTAAATGCTCCACGCGTTAGAGGAAGTAATTTACGACATATTGGAACAAGAAGAATCCACTTTTTTGGTATCATGGATTACAATGCGCTTTTTTTGTGCCGGATAATTTCTGTTTTGCCGTAGCATTACCTACATTTCTACATACTAAATAACTTGTATGCAAGGAAGGAAAAATAAGTTACGCGATAACACGCTTGCGAACGTCGATAACAGGTCTTGGGAACCTTACCAAGGAGTTCTTACGTCATTTTGTATTGTACCAAACAAAATATGTAGTACGTGTTTGTGATTATATGTCGGAGGATTGCGGCTGTTGTCCCAAATAATCTACTATTTAAAATAATGAAGTATGAAAATGACAGATCTAAGTAAATTCATCTTATAAATAATATTATTTGATACTAATCGGAGACAATGTTTTACTTCAAAGAGATGACGCTCTAATAAAAGCACGAGCCTGACAGTAAGTCGCTGTTAGTCCAGAGATCCTGTTTCGCAATTAGTGCGTCGAAGTAGCTCAACGGCGAGTTGAGCCGCCCTATAGAGAACGTAGGTGTATGGGGTTTAAAGTTCTCCAGAAATTGATTATCACTTGATGTCAGAAGCCTACCAAGTGTATCATAGGTATGGAACGTGCTTAATGACATGAGTTCCATGCAGCATTCTACAGTTTCAAAACAAACTGATTGACAGTGTTTTACTAATTGTTTTACACAGAGTAAGATGGAATAAATGTTATTAGTAAAAGACTGTTTCTGTATTGTTAAGTTGTATTTAAATTTTGTGTTTCTTTAAATCAGGGTGTGAAAGGACATTAAAAGAAGAACATTTTATTTCTTTGCTTATTTTCTTATTCCTTTAAGTGTATTCATTGCATAAATATTTCATTATTTAAAAAATTAAATTTTTGATATATTATTTAACAGTTTGCTTAAACAATTATATCATTTGTAATCTAATATACATGTTTTATGTCAAATTATTTCGTTCAAATTCAATTGCTGTATTATCATTATGGTTATTAGACATTACGTTATGGTCATTAGAAGATGAATTTACAAAACGTTTTGTCTAAGAGAAATACTTTATTATATTGTTTATAGAGATACTAAACTGCAATAATGATTAAATGTGCAAAATATTTTTCCGAGCTTTCGAAAATTACTTAGAGAATCAAATTAGGATGTATTATGCACCAATAAAAAACTTTATTGTTTAGTTTATGTTTTCCAATTTCAAATTTACATTACAAAAGTTCAAGTTTTTTAAACGACACCTGTTCTGCATATTATATTTTCACATCGTAAGGGAAAACTTTTTTATGACGCCCTTCACCAAAAGCGGAAATCATTCCATATATCCACCGTCGCCCTTCCTGTTGGTTGTCACGACCGGAGGCACACCTGCCGTCACGATCAGGGACAACACATAAGTGAAAGAGATAAAAACTACGAACACGATTCTCCCCGGAGACGCATCAACTTTCCACTCCTCAGGAAAAAAGACAGCGGAAACAGAAAAAGCAGACAAATCGTCGGAAAAGCAGACGTTCACGGAATACGAGACGCGGGGCCTCTAAACTTTATGATGAAAGCGCGTAAAGTGCCTCCAATTTGATCAAAAGGCTGCTCGGACCGCAGTGCGCGATGGGAAGGGGGGAGGGGTGGGTGCAGAGAGGGGAAGGAGGGCGAGGGAGGGGTAAAGTGAGGATGGAAAACTGCGTGTCTGCATGGTTATGCGGAAGGTCGGAGCGCGGGGATGACTACAGGGGAAAACCCGAGTGAAAACCTAAAGGAACGTCTGGTGAAATTAACATGGCTGAAGGATTGAAAATCAAGAGGAGGGTGGAGGGAGGGGAGGGGAAGGAGGAAAGACGGAAATTACTGTAGAATTAGTATTTATCATAAGAAAAGGGTCGGAGGTATTAGCTGCAAAGATCGATGAATTGATGTTGTGTGGAGAGAGTTTATTCTGAATGGGAATTTTTGCCTTCAAAAAGAAGGGTAAATATCCAGATTATAGAACAAGAGCCGTTACAATAAGATTGGACTTTTTAATAAAATGGCTCGAGCGAAACTCGAGAGATGAGGTGAACTAAAATTAGACAAATTAACTGGAGATTTAATTAAAGTTGAGTAATAAGTAGGCAAGTAATAAGGCTCCAGTACAAGATAGTAAGATCTGCACAAATTGACTCAAAGAAATGAGGAAAGTGCTTCGTTAAAAATGCTAATATACATAAGGAAATCGGAGAATTTCAGCAAATAAGCGAAAGATAAATTCGTCGAAATAATTACTCCACTATGTAAAAGAGGATCGTATTTTAAATGAGCTAAATTACAATGGACAGTACTAGAAATATATTTGTGAATACGTAAGAAATGAACTACAGCTTCCGTTACCGACTAGTGAATGAACGTACGATGTAGCAAAGAGGGAGGCTAATTCTGATGTTAAGACGACAAGTAAACGACTCCCCACTCACAATTATTAGGACACCGATTGAGGCAGAAGCCATCTGAGGACCAATCGGTCCTAGGCTGTAAGGATGACGCCCGGCGAATACGCACGTACGCCGCCAAAGCAAGGTGAGTGGGACGGCTGGTGAGAGAATTTCACGCCGCGGCGTTGTCAGATACAGCGTTCCCCCTTAGTGCTCGCTTTCGCGGTGAAGTGCGCCTTGCGCCTGCGACACTAGGCCACGTGAGGTCAGCACAGGGCTGCGACGGCTGGGCGGACGAGTGGGGCTGGAGGCGGAGAGGTGGGAGGAGAACGGCAGGACGGGAGCAGGATAAGGGGCAGAGGTTTCCAATGCAGACAAGTGTGGAGGGTGGAAAATGGAAATAGATGGTTGGTTGGCTGGTTAGTGATTTCGAGCGCGTCAACTACTGCTCCCAAAAGTGTAGTGCATGTTTTTCCTTAGGAGGAGGCGGAGATCTTTCCGCTGGATGGCGACATCACGCGACGACCTACCGTCGGCTAGCAGGGTTTTCCTAAACCAGGTATCTCCCACCGCCCCAGTCGGAACAAGCTCTAAAATGCCGACCGATCTCCCGGCACATGTGGTAGTGTAGTGCATGTTAGTGTAATTGTGTGTGTAAGGGGAGAGGATAGGACAAGGAAGAAGAAGGAAAGATCGCGCGACAAGGCGTAGTACCCTAAGAAATCCGTGGCCCGTAGTGTACTGCTTCGGCATTCGCCTAGTGTCGATTGGAGAAGCTACGGAAAACTGCCCATCAGAGCAGCCAGCCGCTAGAATTCTCCTCCAGACGGATTGATTGATTCATTTTTTCGTGTTTCCGGGCGCGTCAACTGCTTTGGTCATTAGTCCCGTTGGTGTAGTGCATGTTTTTTTCTCGGGAGATGGTGGTAATTCCCCCCCACTAGACGGCGAGATCCGGCGCCGACATAGCATCGGCTAGTGGAGTTTTCCCCTAACCAGGACTCTCGCCCCAGCCGGGACAAGCTCTAAGTTCCCGACCGGTCTCCCGGAATATATGGTGGTGTAGCGCATGTTAGAGTAAGTGTGTGTGTAAGGGGAGAGGATAGGACAAGGAAGAGGAAGGACAGATCGCGCGCGGTCCGTGGCCCGTTTGGTAGGGTACTGCTCCGGCATTCGCCTGGTGTTGATCGGAGAAAAAACGGAAAACTACCGATCAGAGCAGGCGGCCGCTAGAATTGTCCTCCAGACAGCGACTGAATTCGACCTAGCTGAAAAGCTAGTGTCGAAAATCCTGCAGCCGTGGAGAGTGTAACCTAGGACCTCCCGGTCAAAGGCGCTGCAGTGACATCAGTAGATGCACTGAGCTACCGCTCCCGGTCCCTCCTCCACACGGAAAGAGTAGAGAGCGAAGTCTGTGGATGATGGAAAGTACTGGGGATGGGGGTTGAATATAATTGAAATGGCAAAGTTTGACATGAGAAGTGCATAGTGACAGAGAGAGTTAAGCGATAAACGTTCGGTATATGATTAGGACGGATGACATGATATGTGAGGACGAGTACGAAGACTTGATGGGATCGAACGAAGAAGTATAAGGCCGTGGAGACGGAGAGCGGTGAGGGTTAACACCATAGAGAGTGGATGGCCGACCGCGAAAGGGCAATGTTAGCTCATTGGTGCTACGAAAGACGGGAGGAATATGTTTTTAAGCGCTCCCATCGGCGGAGGAGGCGGGGTCTTTTAGGAGTTGCGTTGAGTTTGGTGCGAGTTGAATAGGCTGCGGGGACGGCAGGGAGGGCAGCGTGGAGAGCTGGAGGGCGATAGAACACGCTGGCGCGGCGAAAGTGGTCTGTAACTCAATACCGCGAGGCTCAAAACATTTCTTTCCATTTTGGACAATTTTACGCTCTACGCAATTTGATACGCGCCGCGCCGCCGTTCTGTTCGCGCCAGCAAATTACTAGGAACCATTTTATAGCGCCCAGCTGCGGCGCGCACAGCATCGAATACGTTTCGCAGGTTGCTAGCGGCTAAAAAACGCGTTCCCTGGGGAAATAGGATGTACTTCTCTTTGTAAAACTAGTACGAATTTGACTAGAATATTCTGTTGCATGGGTCGGAGATTGACAAGAAATAAGAATTGAAACGAAATCTTCAGAAAAATTCAATTAAACTGGACGCAAAATGTATTTACGTTGAATATATAGGAAAAGTGAATTGAATTTTAGTTTTCATTGAAAGTGAAATATTGTTAGGGGAGTGATACATGATTTTTTTAAAATAAAATAGATGACAAGGTTGCTTTTGTATATAAAAATATGAATCTTATTCTCATTTTCTTTTACATTAAGTAAGAGAGATCATGCATAGCTAAAGAAGATGAACCATTTAGAAGGATTGAAAATCTTTAAATCAACAATGCAAATTTTGTAAATGCGAATGGACGTACTTGCATGATAACGAACATTTAGAATTGCTTGAAAAAGTCCACTGTGTTCTTCAATGTATTGCGGTTCATGGAATTATTGATATTTACTTCGTCCAAACTAAACGTAGGCTAATAATTAGCCTCATAATTCTCCTCTCTATAATTATTATGGAGAGATTTTTATTATGTCTAATGTTTTCATGCATGTTTATTCAGTGCTCCGATTACCAATGAAAAAAGTACTTGAATAACTAGAGAGACAAGTAGGAAAGGATACAGTTATGAAGCATTGCTTTTTGTAGAAACTGAAACAACCAAAACGGCTGACTCTGCTAGAGTGACTTTGCTATATTCCAAAGACAAAACAGTCCAAGAAATTTTACGTCAAAATTAATTTATATTAATAAAAATATTTTTTGTGATTGAGACTGATGCATGTGTATGTAGGCAATCTTCGTCAATGGTGTCTTCCTTTTCTGGTTGCAAAGGAATCTGTGAAGCGAAAAATCTGCATTTACAGTCAACCATAATTTTCTGAATCACCCACCTCAATATTTCCTTAAACTTTTGGAAGATTCTAGGATATGCGACACGGATTAGTTACGAAGTTCTTGCAACATTCGGCGTATTTTGAGTTGAGGGTTGGTCTGGATATGCAACTGATCATGTCGAATAATAATTAGTTTTGAGACAAATACTCGAGTCACCGAAAGGACAAATCAAATTATTCATTGTTTGATGGGGTGATCTCTTAAAATCAACGAGCCGTGTGAACAATCCACACACGCAATGTTATATGAATAGGATGGACACAAGTGAAGATGTTGACAAATGACAATCACGTGTTCCTCAGTCCCACAATGCGATCGCTCTGGAAAGCAAGCTGCTTTCCCCACTTTCCTACTCGTTTCTGAGGTTCCTCAAAGAAAAGCTACGGACGCAGAAAGATTCGGGATGAGAAGCACGTTCACCAGGACGATCTGATATACTTCAGCGGTGAGTTCCATCTTTACTGATGTCATTTTTGCAGACTAAAAAAAATTGAATATTCTGTGTTTTTCACCATGTCAAACCTATCGAACATGAACGTCACACTTTCGAAACATACACGTTTTGAAAATGTACACATCGATATTCGAAGAGATGTTTACTAAAATGTATTCAGACGTATTTTGTGTTTTACGTTATTAAAGAAATTTAAAAAATTAAGTACGTCCAATAAGAGTTTGTTTTTTACGTTTTTAAACACATATGAGTTTAGGTATATTTGGAAACATCTAGAACATATTCTTAAAACCGATAATTTCCAGGGTTTATGCTTTAGGAAGGGAGTTCTTTGATATTTCATAAGCATTATTTATGAACTTGTGCACACGTATGCGTGTTATTCGAAGGAATTTTGTTTTCAATACCTTCGGACTACGTTGCTCAACACCTGCAATTGGCGCATGCAAACGACGCCCGAGGCGCCGACGCCAACGCGAGGTGGCGGTCGGCGCGAAGCGACCGGGGGGAGGGATACAGTTTCAAAAAGTTAGGAGCCTGCTTGGGGGATCCTCAATTTGCATATCAAAAGGCGCCGTCCACGGCGCTGACTTCAGAAAATTCCAGATGCGTCATCGAACCGTCCCGGGCAGGAGAATGCGCCAGGCAGAGACGGCGCTGGGTGGGGCAGGGGTGGGGGTGAGGAGCGTGGGTGCAGAGAGGCGGGGTTGGGCGCTGAGGCGCGGGTCTGTGTGGGGAGGGGTTGGAGCAAGGTAACGTTGGTGGTGTGAGGGTTGGGGTTGGTGAAGGACGGAGCGGAAGAGTGGGATGGGTTGGGGGGATGACGCGTCAAGCGGAAGTGGACGGAGAGACGCGTTCGCTCCTAAGTAAAAGCGTCGTCGTCGACGAGCGTGGAGAGGCAACGGAAGGGCGAGAAAGCACTGGAATGAAAGTGTCTTGTCGCAGTGAAAAGGAAGTGAGGTAGTGAAGGGCAACATACTTCAGTTGCGCCGTGCCGAGGCGGCCCCGGAATAAAAGGGAGCTTGCGTTGCCTTCGCGACAAATGTGAACAAAGTCCTCCGCGGAATTTGTCGCCGATGCCAGGCCGGCTCTGCGCTGACCTGGCAGGACGGTCGCCACCTCTCCACCCCTCCTTCAACCCTTCCATTCTGCTTTTCCTCTAAGAGCAGCGAACCCGCGGCCAGGGCGGCCCCAAGATAAAGAAAGGGCGCCGGGAGATAAAAGATCCGCGCCCCGTTGTCATACAACCTCGTGACCCTTTGGGCAGTTTCGCACCATCAACCAAATGAATGTTTTGCTGGGAGAAAAAAGGAAAGCTTTGCTACCGCAGAAGTGGCGTCGTCAGAAAAGAAACAAGGAAACAGATCTTATGTTTGTTCTTTGATGGTAAACTTGCACTTCCAAAGGAAATTACGAACAGAGTACTAGTGCTGCTGTCTAGAAGAGGAAATTAATTTTCAATTTGGCATGTCCTAAATGAAAACAACAACAAAACCAAAAAGAATTTTTAATTCAAAAAAGTCTAGTTCATTGGAAGCAATATCGCTAATATACATTTCGTTCCATGTCTTTTCAGCTGCATTGCGTGGAACGTACCTTGAACTTCAAAGATGGGTTTCTTTATAAAAAAATGCAATCGGCACTATAGGATCTGTAAGGACAATATATTTGCAATTACATGGTAGTTTTAATATTAGAAAATTAGGTCGTTTAGAGTCAAGTAAACACCAGTCAAGAAACAATTTAGTTCTCAAGAAATTAAAGTTATTTTCGACGATAACGAGTATTGATACTGATAATGGTTTATCCATGAAAAATTACTCTAAAGGAAAATTTGAGCTGTTTTGGCAATTTCATCACACATCCACCATCTACTGTCAGCTGTGAATGGTTCCACAGCCAGAATTCCGCGGTGGCGATGGTGTAACGGTTAGCGTATCGGGCTGTTTTACCCAAGTTTGCGGGTTCAAACCAGATCGAAGCCGTGGATTTTTACGGGCGAAAAAAATCCTTCGTACACCTTCCTTCGGAGGGAAAGTAAAGCCGGCTGTCCCATGTTAGTACATTTACTGCATGTAAAAGATCCTCAAGCCTAAATGAAGCCTCTGAACAAAATTCAAATTGCCTGTTTTGTCGCCCAAGTAATACTTTCTTTCTCCCCTAGTAGGTGAAAGGAGCGTAACAAACTTTGCGTGGTCACGCGGAAGAGCAGGCCTCATGGCCTGAGTCTCGCCACGTAAAATAAGGCATTCATTCATTCAATTCCAGAGTGTGTTGTGGGAACTTCCAGGAGGGATAAATATTGAAATATAGATGGTATTCATGATTATTTCAAATGTTGCAGTGACTAATGTGCATGAAGATGGAATGAGGGATAGGGGAAAAAGGTCATTATAGAGGAAACTTGCCGGAAATGATATGATACTCGAATCAAACCTTATTATGAGTACATGTGATTTTGGAATTAATAGGGGAGTTTCGTAACCAAATCATATCAAATATCCATATTTTAGATTTTCGATATACTTGTTTTTCCATATACTCCGTTTATACTCCCCTCTGAGAACAGTTTAATCCCAGCTGAGGTGTATCGAAAGCAAAAGATCCACAGAGGCCACGTACTTGCAGCATATAAAAGAAACCTGGCTAAATGCCCTGCAAAATTTAAATCCTCCGACGATTCCCGTTCTGATCAGATCTCTTCTTCGTATAGCTGGCAAGTCTTCAAGCATAGTGGTTTGTTCTTTCCGGATCAAATGCTATGGTTATTATACTCTTAAGTGGGGTGCATGTGTTTTTAGCACGCAGAAACGTGAGATCTGGCAACGATCTGCATGTCGGCATACGGGATTTCGCCTTCCCGATTCTCCACAGAAAGCCGCCTCAGAGACAGACTAACTTCCCGACCTACGTTGTTTACTGGCCTACGTGAGTCATAAAGGAGTCAAGTGTCTGTGCGAAATTGGAGGCGAAAAGAATGAGGAAATAAAGATGGTGGGAGGAAATAAAGATTAGGGTTCTGGCTGAGGATCCGACATTTGTGTTGTATTGATGGAAGAAACCACGAAAGACTAATAAGGTCGGTGATTCACATACGACCTCAAAAAACAGCAACCGCTTAAGGTTTTGTTTGTTATCATAACTTTTATTTTTTCTTTTAATATGTGAGCGCCATTATTTATTTTTAAATAGTTGTAGTATACGAGTGATGTTTGTCTAATTTGTTTAATATGTGCATTCAAATTTAGTATGAAGGTAGTACAAACATATATTTGAAATTGTAATCAAAATTAAATTTTTAATAGGCAATTTAAAGTAAAAAATTAAAAGAAGAGATACATGTATATACATACACACAAAGTCCCTCTTATATACTTGCAAATGACATCAATGGAAAAGTAATACCTCCCTCCACTGATGATCACCTCAAAAATACCTCCACCATCTGACTTATCCACCCAAAGTGAAACTATTCACACAAAAGAGAGTGAAGACAATACTTGGAAGAAGGAGCTTGAGACCAATAATAAAGTCCCTATATTAACCCAACCTCAATCTGTTGACTTCCCTGCTCTTCAAACCCCACAATCAAATAACCCAAACCCCACAAATAACTTGATTAAGAAACGACCTATATCCTCATCATCAACAAGCTCAGACCCACCTATTGAAGCCCCATCAGAACCTGAAAAACATTTCAATAATGACCTCTCTGCAAAAGAAAAAGAAGAATTATTAAAAGTCACAACTAGAAAGTACTAATATTGAAGAATCTGTAAAACTGGATACACAACTGGCCCCTCTGAAGGAAACATTATTGGATCCAAACAACAAATATCCCTTAAATTTTATTCAATGAAGAGTTTTCTTGAAAAAACTAAAAACAGTACTGAGGTAATTGAAATAGCTTTAGAATTTATCCCTGATGTAACTCAACTGATCCAAATGTTAGAAAGAACATATCCAAAAATTAAAGAATAAAAATATGAAGAGAAGATTTACAAATCTAAACAAAATTACAAAAACACATTGAAAGCAATGAATCAGAGTACACTAGTGATACAAATTAAAATATCTTCCCCCTTAAATTAAATATTAACTAACAATGATTGACAGCATATTACAATGGAATATCAATAGATTTAGTTCTCAAAGAGAAAATCTATTAATTCTAATG
>BLKR01017599.1:0-10348 GCA_011170035.1 Teleogryllus occipitalis
GTCGCATTTGGCGCCTACTTGTGACATCACTCACTGTTGAAATTGCTCTAATTTGTCATTGAAAACTTTGGTCTGATCGTCGATTTTACGCGACTGCTCGTGAATTTCTGCCGCTAAATTTTGACCCTGTACTTCTCCCTTTCGTGACTGTTCCTCTATTTTTCGCGACTGCTCTTTAATTTCTCGCGACTGCGCTTTAATTTCTTCCGTTAATCTTTGCCCCTGATTTTCTACTTGTTGACTAATTTGTTAATAATGTGTGTGTATATATATATATATATATATATATATATATATATATATATATATATATATATATATATATGGTTAGCGGTGTATTAGCGCTTGCATTTCCTTTATTTTACAAACAAAGGTTCAGTTGTACCAAATTCACGAATAATTTGACGAACATAATTCTTTTATTAACCATGTCAAGTTAAAGTTACAAGAAAAATCGCCCAAATTCGTACTTCGAATTCACTACTCGCATCAAAACCGTTCGCAAACCTGTTCTCTACATTACAACAATGAAATGAAATCACCACAAACTACTGTACACAATCTGAAATCGACCTTTCATTTTCTTCTCGCATTTGTTTCTTTCATACTGCTCTTTGATTGGTCTTCGGCTCCGACATAAATTAACGTAAAAGCTTGGTGCTTGTGAACGCCAAGTTTACGGATTTACGTGTCCCGTTAAAAGTAAGCGTTGTGAATGGTCTCGCTTAACCCTACAACACTAAGCATATTTTAGGTATGTTATTACTAACCTGAGTTTAATCAACTCACTCATCGAAAACAAGTATAATTAATGCATTTTTTTTTGTTTTCCTTGGTTTTCAAAGAATTACACCTAATATAGTTACTGAACCAATAATTGGTATTGTAAAAATTTACAAATATACTTTTTGCTAAAAAATGCATCTAAAAATATAACACAGGTACTTAAATCTTAATAATAAATAAATTCAGTAATCTCTTTTATTAAACAATGTGTTTGATGTTTATTCTAATCAAAACTTTACGAACTAACCATTTTTCAATGCAAATATGACAGTTTTTATCAACCATTAGTTCTATAATTTTCAAATTACATGTTTGACATATTTTCGTCATGTGCTCTCTACAAATGTATATTTTGCATTTCTACACTGTGATGTTGTATACCTTATTTTTGCATAGTTACAGAAGCCACAACACTTTCTTTTTTGATGATTCATTTGCAGTTTTCTGGAACATATTATCTTGAGTTGGCCTCTCTAATTTTAAAGTTTGTTCTTTTAAAACCTTCAGTTTTGATTGAATTGTTGGGATATTCAATCTATGTCAAGGTTGGGTTGTCAAGGTCGAGTCAGCTCTTTTTTAAGTGTCATCATGAATTAAAGTCTTGAAACTGGTTTATTATTTGCCCTGTATGAGTTATGTGAATAAATCACAAACGAATGCTGTGTTCAACACGTAACAGGCACTTTGCCTTCAGCCCAGCATTCATGCCGTGGCACAGTTGGTCAAAGGTGTCTACTGCTTCTTTTGTCTTGTTATAGTCACTTATCATCAATGGGAGAGAATTACTCTCATCAATTGTTCCTTCTAAATGAGAAGAGGATATTTGTAGAACAGTTTTTTGTGGTTGCTTTTTTCTGGGGTCAGGTGAATTTTCAGATATTACACTGAATGCTGATGTTTGGGCTAAGCCAGGATGATTGCTGTACCCCCGCCGTCTTCTTTCTCGCCTAGGTTCTCTAACTCCGCATTTAGGATTTCTTCTTCAACATTTGCATAAACATCTTCTAACGAGTTGTTCATAATCAGGGACTACAACACTGTCGTCTGAGTCAAAATCTTCATCCAAATTATCCTCGGAATCGCTTTTTCCTAAATGTTTATCTCTATGCGATAAGAATATTCCCTCAGCCATCTGTCTTCTAGCCAACTTCACTAAAACAAAAAACTAAAATAAACTCCAAAATATATTCATTTTAGAATTGACAGTACATTACTAACTATGAGTAGATCGTACTCACAAAAGTACCTTCTATTACTAACGATGAGTAAGATTGCCTCACATTAAAATATTCTCTCATGAGTAATTTCGACTCACTGACGTTTGAAGTTGATAACGCCATACGAACCAGGTGGATAGCACAGACACAACCTAGACGGGATCTCGAGAGGCACTAAACAATGGAACCTTAGGTGACGGGTCAGAGCTCTAGTGCTACACGCGGGCTGCGCATGCCCACTTATGTGTACTATGTGAGTCGATTCGACTCGTGGTTAGTGTTCTCTCTCTCCAAGGCTTTTATCCAGCCAACAGCCGGCTACCCTTTACGTCCCGATGGGATGCATATTCGACCATTCACTAGACCAACACACTTGCGGGCTCCTCTGATCTGGGGTCAGCAGAACGCAAGGCCCGCAACGACAACACATACAAAGTCGAGGGACAAACAACCATGCCCAAGGCGGGACTCGAACCCGCGACCCTTCGGACCGTAGCGCTGAGTTGGTACTTGCTCTTAGCCATATCGGTCATCCAGGTCGGCGTGGTTAGTATTCTAGGATTAATATACCGGGAGCGGTAGCTCAGTGCATCAACTGATGTCACTGCAGCGCCTCTCACCGGGAGGTCCTAGGTTCGAGTCCTGACGGCGGCAGGATTTTCGACACTAGCTTTTCAACTAGGTCGAATTCAGTCGCTGTCTGGAGGAGAATTCTAGCGGCCGGCTGCTCTGATCGGTAGTTTTCCGTGGTTGCTTCGATCAACACCAGGCGAATGCCGGAGCAGTACCCTACCAAACGGGCCACGGACCGCGCGCGATCTGTCCTTCCTCTTCCTTGTCCTATCCTCTCCCCTTACACACACACTTACACTAACATGCACTACATTATCACATGTTCCGGGAGACCGGTCGGGAGCTTAGAGCTTGTCCCGGCTGGAGCGGTGCCCCGCTGGTGGGGGAGTTTTGGTGAGGGGGAAACCCCACTAGCCGACGGTAGGTCGGCGCCGGATTTCGCCATCCAGCGGGGGAAGATCTTTCCCATCTCCCGATCGCCATCTCCCAAAAAAAACATGCACTTCACTCACGGGACTAATGGCCACAGTAGTTGACGCGCCCGGAAACACGAAAAATCAATCAATCAATCTAGGATTAATAACTCATTTCTAGGTTTTGTGGCTACATTGTTATCTACGTTTAAGTTTGCGTTGTGAATGAGGCCTTCTTTCTCTCCTTGTCGCGCGCACGTCGCTTGGCGGGTGGAGTGTCGTGGCGGTGTGGTGTGGCGTGCGGCAGGCGGACGTGGCGCTGTTCGGGATGTTCGTGATGGGCAGCCACGTGCGCCACCTGGCCGTGCCCGCGCCCTGGGGGCTGGCGTGCTCCACGTTCCTGGCGCCGGCCAGCGCGCGCCGCCCGCCCGACAGTCTGCTGCGGCCGCTGCAGGCCGCCGCGTGGGGCGCGCTCGTCGCCGCCCTGGCCTGCGCCGCCGCCGCGCTGCGCCTCGCGCGCCAAGCAGGTTGGGCGACCCCTTCCCGGCCCCCACCAGAGATGTTGATGTTTTCTAAATATCCATGTTTTTATAAAATCTTCGATGTATTTAACTTATATTTTTGAATTCGATGTTTTTTGAAATCGAGTTTTTTTTATTCAATGTTTTTTTTAATTCGGTTTTTTAAATTCGATATTTTTAATTCTACTTTTAATTCGATGTTTTTTAAATTCAATGTTTTTTAATTCGATTTTTAATTCGATGTTTTTTAAATTCAATGTTTTTTAATTCGATTTTTAATACGATTGTTTTGATTCAATTTTTTTAATTTGTTGTTTTTTATATTCGATGCTTTGTGTTCAATGTTTTTTGCAAAATCATCAATGTATTTAATATCAATTTTTCGATCCGATGTTTTGTAACTACGATATTTTGTGTTTGATGTTTTTAAGTTGTTGATGTTTTATTTTTGAACGAAGAAAGTACCATCGAAGAGATTTGTGAAAAGTTTGAGATCCAGAAATTGGACATTCTTCAGGTCAAAGTGACCGATGATGAAAAGAATTAAAATAGAGTTCTTGCCGATAAATTAAGTTTATATTATTTTTGAGATATGAATTTGCAATATTTGAAATCTGATTGATGTATATTATATTGTTTGAATGTATAATTTCTTTACATTAATAGATGAAATGAGAATTACAATATCGCTTTTGTAGAACCAACTGGTTTCTCTAAAAGACTGTCATGGGCGAAGTTTCCATTGACATTCCTCCACCCCAAAGCAATTTGTTCAACCCCACTTTTAAATCTCACAGCAGTTACTCAGGTCATTGTGTCCACAAACTCTAGTTTGGACGCAAGTTACTTTGTTCGCGACCTCATCAACAAATATCATTTTCCGCTCTTTGAAAATTCACGGTTGTTTTAACACTATTTTAAATAAAAACGAAGAGTAATTTCCACATTTAAGGCTCCCACAGACCGACGCGGAAGATCCGCAGCCTACGCGGATTGGCCGCAGCGGAAGTTTCGCGTCACCTGTTGCCTTATGAGCGCGTTCAGACCTGCGCGGCAGGCGAGCATCGCGGCAACGGATTTGCAGCGTTTAATTGTCGGCAACATTTGTAAAGCAGTCAGACGCGTTCTTCCACTACAGCTCGAGTTTCGTGGAAGTCCGCCCGTGTTCGGGACTCTTCACTTCCCTCTGAGTCGAGCGACCTTGCCAACCGTCGTCAAACGCTGCCTCTGAATTGACGCTCTGGTGTGAACGGTCCCCCGAATTCCGCGGCCGCGTCTTGCTCGGAACTTTCCGCGCCGCACCCGCTGCGGATCTACCGCGTTTTTTACCAGTAATCCTGGCGATGTGGGAATTTATTTAAAATTAGGGAATACAGTTTACGCTCCAGCATTTCTGCTTTTGGAGCTTAGAGGAGGGCATTAACTTATAAATACTATCTTAAATTTAACTTAATCGATTTACATTATGCCACTTTGGGCAAACGTTAGGATTTACTATACAATTCTTTGGTATGGTTATTTAAAAATTCTTGATACTGTTCATTTTTCTTCTAATTATTATTTTTTCCAATAAATCATTAACGCTCTCATTCATACTTAGATTGTATTTACAGACACATTCATTCACTCATTCATTCCACACTACACTGCACTATTTACACTTTCACATCACTTTGTTCGCCACGGCGCCGACTTAATCAAGATCTGTCGCGTGGGAGCCTTTAAGGCGGCCCCACACATTCGTTATTCGGCGAACACCGAGCAACCGCTCGCCGTGGATGAGTTGCTTGCTATTTGCCGAATGACGAACATTCGGGGTTCGCCCTAACCACCGCGTGTCGGTCTTTTGGACACATCAAAGGGAGCGAACATTTGCCGAACACGTCAGCTGCTCGGGATTTGGCGAGCGCTAGCTCGCTGCTCGGCGAATGCAGCATGTGTGGAGCCACCTTTAACACTCCGTCACTCGCGCTGTTGGATAGAGTCAAACAGAAGTTTCTTGTCTTGTTAAGAAAGGAATGATAGCCTCCCACCTACAAAAACAATGCTTCTATTCCACGAATGGTATCTGGAAAGGATGTCGAGAAACTTCTTATCTCTATTATGCGTAGTGTCGCCATACCCTGAAGTAAAATCTTAGTGCCTGTTTGATAGAATCCAA
Source organism: Teleogryllus occipitalis (assembly GCA_011170035.1). Taxonomy (NCBI): domain Eukaryota; kingdom Metazoa; phylum Arthropoda; class Insecta; order Orthoptera; family Gryllidae; genus Teleogryllus; species Teleogryllus occipitalis. The sequence goes on from BLKR01017599.1 coordinate 5,672, forward strand.
CATGCGGGTACTGGCGTATAGAACAGTGTTTTTGTATACTTGATAAAAATGACATTTTTTCTGTAATATGAGAATATTTAATGTTTTAAATGTTGTGTTGATACATTTTTTTCGTTAGTGTGCAAAAACATAAATGTTAAAACGAAATAATGCGGGCGTTGGACGTAGTCCAACGCGCGAGTGCTCGTGCTACGAATGGCCGCGCGAGTGACGGAAATATAATAAAATCTTCAAAATGGTTTGCAACTAATTATTTACGTATCTTTCCATGGTATATTCAATTATAATATAAGCACAGATATATAAGAAAAATGTATAAATAATGTTAATGAGAAAAATAAACTCCTTAATAGTTGTGTTGGACGGAGTCCAACGCGCGAGTACTGGTGATACGAATGGCCGCGCGAGTGACGGAATGTTAAAGGCAGAGCTCCTGAACCGAGCGAGTGACGGAATGTTAAAGGCAGAGCTCCTGAGCCGCGCGAGTGACGGAATGTTAAAGGCAGAGCTCCTGAACCGCGCGAGCAACGGAATGTTAAAGGCAGAGCTCCTGAGCCGCGCGCGTGGCTCGCCAATGCGCTCGCGGTGGTCCGCAGGGGCCAATGGCGGCAGCGCCGTGCTGCACGTGCTGGGCATGCTCCTGCAGACGTCGGCGCCCGCGTCCGACGCCCGGCGCCAGCGGCCGGCCGAGCGCCGCCTGCTGCTGTGCTGGTCGCTGTTCGGCGTGCTCATGGTCACGGCCTACTGCAGCTCGCTGGTGGCGCACCTCACCTCGCCCCGCCTGCGCCACCTGGAGTCGCTCGAGGAGCTGGTGGCCGCCGGCGTCTACTGGGGCTACTCCAGCCACTTCCCGCTCGACGAGTTCTTCGACATGACGGTAAGGCAACCGTCGGCACTCGCTCATCTCCTCAACTTTTGCACTATTTAAACGAATGGTGCCAACACAGCACGAACTTTCTCACATTATTTTTTACTTTTGAAATTTTCGAAAATTCAGAGAATTCAACGAAAATTAGACCTGCGCCGTAGATAACGAGTGTCCCACCAATAATGAACCACTCCCATAACTTCTAAATGGTTCACGATAACGAAGTGTAATTTTCGCTCAACAATGCGGAATCATGGGGCGAGTAACGCCGTAGAGATATTATTTGAAATACTTTTAGTTTTTCATGTAATTATTCTTTTCATCAGTAATGGATATATCGAAGAGGAATACAAGAGGAATACATATGTTAGTATTTTGATACTAATTTGAGTATAAAAATAGATTTTCTGCTATGTGATTTTCAATTAAACTTTCGTTTCCTGCTCTCTGAATATGAATCAGTGAAATTGTCGCTGATTCAATCAGTGAGAGCAAAGTCACTGATATCTTCAGTCGAAATATGTAGTTTTGCTGACAATCAGTGAATACGTGAACCTTTTCAAAATGACCGCCAGCATTTCATTGGTTGTCAGTTGGCCGCGCCACTATACCCAGAGAGTATACTAATGACTATACCGACTGGTCCAGTCATTCACGTGCTGTGTTGTGAATGTACGCAAAATCGCACGGCGGAGCCAGTGGAATAGAGGTTTCCTGCGAGAAAACTGACCTGTGTCTGAAGATTGTTTTAATTGCATTAGGTAAGTAGTTTTCGCTTTTCTGTGACTCGTCTTGTTGATAACTGTGAGACGTTTTATTTTATGAGCATTTGTCCATACTAAGAAATAGGTTATGAACACGTTGTTAATATCACGTATTTGTTTTTGTTATAAAATTGGAAACTTCTTATGTAACTTAAGAGTTTTAATGTAACTGTTTGGTGATACAGTGTGAAATATCTGACGTGCAATGGATAATTTCGTTTATGAAATTTGTAAAAAGTCCAAAATGCTCTCGATTACACCACAGCAGAGCCGGGCATGCCAGCAAACTAATAACTCATTCTTTGGTTTTTCCAATTTAGTTTGACACCAGTCCAGGAGTGGAGTTTTGAAGAAGTGTAAGAGAAAGTGCTGGAGCTAACTGGGGACTCTAACAATGTGAATATTTTGAAAGGTATTTTAATTTGCCAAAGACTGCTGTAATACTGATTTATTTTGATCAGTGTTCCTTGCTTTCCTTAGTCACTAAACACATTATATTTTACTCATTTACATGGCAAGGCTAGTTTGGCAGAGGAGTGGGGAGTGCAGAAGGTACATCAAAGCCATTCCTGAGGTTCCCAATCCAGACCTCATAATAATTCTGCCAGTTAGTATGATCTTGTATGTAATCTGAAAATAAAGTAACCATTTTTTCCTCGCATAACTTCTTGACCTATCTTTTTTCTGTTTTAGGAGGGCTCTAATTTGCATCTGGAGGAATTGGAAAGGAGAAAAACCTTCAAGAAAAATGTCCAGCAATATTTGATATGGGTGAAAGGATAGAAAAACTATTTGTGTTTTGTTCAGGGTGATGGTTGGTTTTAACATCTGCCCTTTTTAATAATAATAATAATAATAATAATAATAATAATAATAATAATAATAATAATAATAAAATATTCCTTCACCCATTGCAGCATTTGACTTACTGTTTAAATTAATATTTACAACAAATTTGGCATACTCAACATCATTAGCAATTTTTTTTTTCATTTTTAGCAGTATATAATGATTATATCCTTCAAATATTTAATTTGAAATAAAAACTCATTTGGGTTTCTGTAATAAACCCCCCCTTCTGGGAAATGAACAATGCTTTTGCAATTGTTCAATTATCATAACCTTCTACCATTGGAGTTAGTTTTGTTATATCATAGAAATTTGATTCTTTGGTTCTGTGTCCGGTATTGACTTCATAGATTGACTTTAAGATTTTCCCAATATCGAGGATGGCCCAATTCTCAATCCATCTAATTTCTTCCTATTCAGGTGATTTTCATGTTCTATGTACACAAGATCTCCCTTTTTAATTCAATTTGTCTCCTGTGTAGGTTGAATATTTTTTTGTTGTCATTATGAAGTTTTATTGTATTCTTGAGTGCTATTTTCCTCTCTTTCTAAATCTTCGGCTGTGCATTTTATTTTTAATTCATGCGGTAGGATATTTATGGTTTTACCCTCTAGCAAGTATTTTGTTGAGAATTTTGTCACTGTATGCTCTGTCTCGTATTTCTCCACAGCTTTTTTCACAATAGTTGTCCATAGCAATAGAAGCCTCTTTGTTAGTTTCATTCATAATACATCTTATTTTATTCATTAAAGTCTGGTTTAATCTTTCATTGAGACCATTGGAGAAAGGCGCATCTATGGCAGTAAAAATCAATTTTATTTTTTTCTTTACTTTGAATTGTTTTAATTCTTTTGAATTTATTCCTGGTTATTGATCCGTTAGTACCATCTGGACATAATGGTATTTTGTTACTTCCTCAGTTAGTTTTATGAAGTCATCAGCGTTTTGATTTTTTGATGTTAAAATATAAGCATATCTTGTGAAATGGTCGACCAGTAGGTGTAGGTATTTTTTTGTTGACCGGGATCCTCCATAACCTCCGATGGTATCTATAGAAACTATCTTGAATGGGTACATTGCTCAACCTAGGTGTGACATTAATCCATGTTATGATTTTCTTCATGATTTATTCTTTAAGTAGATGTCACAAGTTTCACAAATCTTCTCTATGTTTATGTTTATGTTTATATTTTTCGCTGTAAAGAATGGTGTTACTTTATTTATCATCTGCGCTCTTCCCAGGTGACAATAAGTATTGTGTACATATTTTAGTAATATTTTACTAAATTCTTCTGATAATGAGAGTTTTTCTCTTCTTTGAAATTTTTATAATAAATTTCATTTTAGAATATTAGTTTTTTCTTATTGTTTTGTAGTTTTGTGTATCTTCTTTGATCCTTTTTTATGTCTTCTAATTTCACTAGGTTTACTATTTTTAATATGTCATCTGAATTTTCATCAGGCTCTAGAACTGGATGCCTGTTTAAACAGTCTGCCTCTTGGTTTAATTTTCTAAGATTATATTTAACTTTAAAATTGTATTGGGACAGATAGTATGTCAAATCACCCAGTTCTTAATCTGTTATTGCTTTTATATTTAAATTTTTTAAAGGTTTATGATTGGAGTGTACCAAAAATTATCTTCCAAGTAACCAATGTTGCCAATATATCACAACCTTTTTTATTGCCAAGCACTCAAGGTAAATTGTTTTTTTTTTCCTTTTGAGCTTCACTCACTTTTTCAAAAAATATGTGACTGGCTTATTATCCCCATTTTTGTCCTTGGTTTAGTACAGCTCCGATTTCTTTTATGCGTGCGTTCTTTTTCCAATTGTTCCATTCTGATTCTACTGTATTTTTCAAAATCATACTTGAGTACCAATCTGCGCTTGCATTGTCAAGGGAAAATTTTAGAATTTCTCTTCCACAAAACAGCGTTCACACTCTTTCTCAAACTCGTTTATCCATTGGCATGCGTTTGAGTTTCTTCCATTAAATATCTATCTATATATTTGAAAAAATAAAGCATTCTGCCATGGCTTCGTTTGGAGCTTCTACTGAATTGATTGTAATATTTTTTCCTTTAAATGAAAGAATGTGATCCCTAGGTGTGTTATCAGGGATTGTGTTGATTCACCAACATTTACGGTGTAAATTAATTAATTAAATCATTCTTTAATACTACGCTTATCAGT
>BLKR01017600.1:0-10347 GCA_011170035.1 Teleogryllus occipitalis
AGTTGTAATAATGTTTGCCACCGAGCATTAGCTCAAAGCGAACTTTAATAAATCTATCTAAGTCCCCGTGACATTTTCAAAACGTTTTCAGAAATTGCTCCAATCTTTTAACATTTTTTGAAAGAATAGAGTAAAATACACTTATAAAAATGGCATACGTCCGTTTTCACGGTTAACTCTAAATTTTCGATAATTTCAAATGTTTGAGTTTTTTTCGGTTAATTTCTTCTATTACAAAATTGAAGATAGACATTTTTCTTTTGAGTCAAATTTTTTCTCCAAAATTAGTTCTTTCATTGAGATGGTGTACATTTTTTGAAAATTTTAGTAGTTTTCTGACTTCCCTTCGTATTAGAGGAAGTAATTGACGATACATGTACATTTAGGAACATGATGTATCTACTTTTTCATCGGCAGGGTCCGGCAATAAGAGTTTTCTGTAGAAAAATCGCTTTTTTGGCACACGATAACAAACCAGTTTCTTACGAAGTGTGTGTATAAAGCGAAGTCATATACAAGTATAAAGCGAAGTCATATACTTGTATATTTGTATGTTGCGTTTTATTTTTAGGATTAATTTTCGTTGCTAAATAAATATTTCCTAACGAACGGGTTACTTTAGACTTGTTTTACACGCTTCCTTGTGACGATTTCATAGGTTTAGCGATTTTAGCGGTTTTTATCAGCTTTTAAGTTTAATTATGTTAAGTTTATTTACTAAATAGTCATACTCATTACCTCTCGTGCATTGGTAATTCTTCATAAATCCAAAGCACGAATGGTTTTACTTACGATAACTTCCTTTCATTGGACAATAATACTCTTTGCGATGTCAAAAACCGGTCTTCTTCCTTGTTCAGCTAGAGTTCAGCCTTAAAACGTCTCTGACGTGGATGAAGTGAAAGGAAAGTATGCTGCTATCAAAACCTGTTTTATGCGTCCTGCAAATGACCTTGCAGCATCCCCACTACAGGCTCTTCGCACTTGCCTGGCTCCTGCGTTCTCTTCTTTCCCACTTTGATTACTAGGGAGCGGATTTTTATGATTTTGCATATTTTTGTCCGTTTCCTCAGGGCATAGTTAAGTGAAATTTCTTTACATTTGCTTTGAATTGGATGCTATGTAGATTAATATGTTAGTGCATATTTGACCGATTTTTCCTGTTGGTGCATATTCGTATAATTGTAAGCACAAATTTTGCATATATCGTTAAAATAGAGTTGCATATATCGTTAAAACATCTCTAAAACGTTTCATCTATTCATAAAATCTCATTTGTGGGCGATCATTAATTCGAAAGAGCTTGTCACAGTTTGCGTTTGTTTTTCTTCTTCCTTTCTACAGATGATAACTAGGGCTGTGATTTATGCGCTATAAAAACAGAGAAATATTCACATATATCTATGTAAATATATTTGGTAATATATGAAATTAAAAAAGGAAAATATGTGAAATAGTGTAATGTAATGTGTAAGTGTAAAAATAAATAAAAAGTGTAGTAAGGAAAATATGTTTATAGCAAAAATAGATACAGAAATCATATAAATTGTTACAGGCGACAATCATTAATTCAAAAGCTTAATTTTGAAGAACAGTCATTTCTTTGGATATTAATGGGAGATACAGTTAATGTACTACATTTCACAAAATAAAAAAATTTAGGTATTGAAACAAAAATATGACTTTCTCTCAATTATAATAAAATCTAGAACACAATAATCAAGAAACTTAAAACTTGAAAATATTGAATTAATACTTTTCACTTGTGAGCCAACGATATTTGGGTAAAAGAGAAACGTTAATAAATTGCAATTGCAAACAACCACCTTTTTCAAGTTCTCGAACGAAGTTATATTTGGCCTCAAAATCGCTTTAAATGAACCATCGCTCCACATCAACAATCAACTGGTAACTTAGAACATCTTTTATTGGATCAAAATAGTTGGAATAATACTCAGCTGCCTTCAACCAAGTACCCCACCTTGTGAAGACTGAGGTTGAGGTAGATCAGGATAATTTGTCTTAAAAATATCGACCTAAAGCCTTCAAGAATACTTTCTTGACAGTTGATATTAACTGATCAATATATGGGAATCGAAATCTCACAGTTTCTGCAACACGATGAAAAGAGCAAGGCACGTTAGATGAAGAAGTGTAGGATAAAAAACGTTTATCGCAGCGCCTGGTTTCTACGTATAAGGAGCATCATCCGACAGAAATAGTGGAACCTTTTCATACTGAACTCTACTCAGCCAAAGAACATTCATTGATTCATTGAAATACCTCGCAGTGATGAGTGAATATGCTATTTTCGCGAATAAGGGGTGAATATGCAACAAAAATGCAAATATGGCCCAAATATGCAAAAATATGCAATTATTGTGCTGTATACGAAAATATGCGAAATAAAAATAGATTAAATTGATTCTAAATACCTCAAAACGTTTACAATTTGTTGAAACGGTTTTTTAGTTAACAGAAAAAATATGCAAAAATTATATATTAGTTGCAACAGTCGTTTAAAAAAAGGCTTCAAAGACATTTACAATAAATTTCACACCAATATCTCTATAAAAAATAATGATCATACATTCTTCAACCATTCTGTGATCAGAGAAGAAATCAATAATGTTAACAATTGTTATAATATTAATGTTATAAATAACTAATTGTTATATTTCAACAAGAGTTTTCGTTTCGAAAAAAATTGGGCTTTGTACTCAACCACTGTTCGTGATTTTGTATGTTAAGGTGGTTAGGGCGAAATATTTCGTAGTGGTTAAGGAGTCCATATTACATTCACAAATAATTATTTAGGATTTCAGTGACTTTCAGTGACAGTGACCAAAATTAAAATATCGGTTTCAAGTTCAAGGGGGTGTGACATCAACCAAATCGATTGAGAAAAATCAATTTTGGAGAAAATCGGCTGAACTGTTTAGCCGCTAGTGTTCACAGACAGGCGAACAGACGTTTTGTCGTCAATCGATTTTTCGGTATCAAGGGACCGCAAAAAAGATTCTGGTTACACCACGTATTACAGAATTTTTTATATTCAGCAACTGGATTTATCAACTTATTCATTACCAGGGCCGTAATAGAGTTTTTCTGCCGAAAATTCGTCGTTTTTTCGCTCAGAATTACATAACTTTCTCTCTAAGCGATAGCGAAAAGTAAAAATGTGCACTTAAAGAATCCTGTAGCCTCGAGGCTTGACACATTACGTAAAATGATTGTAAATGAAGAATGCAACAGTAAAGATGATTCTGAAGATGTAGCTAAAACAGTGAAGTATAATATTTTTGGCTGCACCATCAGCTACTTCATGGTCAAAAGAAGAAGAAAGGCAACTAATATCTGATGTGATTGGTCTGTATCTCTGCAATCGAATTTGTGATCTTAAGTCAAAATTTTAATTTGATCTGAAATTGATAGAGGAATATCAATTTTGGAGAAAATCGACCGAACGGTTGTGGCGTTCCCTTTGACAATAACCAAAGACAGACTGACAAACGGACGGACGGACAAACGATTTGTCTTCAATCGATTTTTCGGTGTCAAAGACCCACAAAACCTGAATTCTGACTAGACAAAGTGTTAGAGGAAGTAATTTATTACTTATACTTAGGCACAAGATTTATCAACTTTTCCAGACCAGACTTGACAACAGTAGTTTTTCTGTCGAAAGTTGGTCGTATCCCAACGCACGATTATAAGACGTTCTTGTCTTACGAAGTATTACTCTTCAAGTCGGAAAAGTAAAAATTGGCCTGGGATGGACTTACATCCTTTTTCCCGTGTGCCATATATGTGTGTGTATATTATAAATTAGCCAATAAAGTACTATGCATTTTAAATTTTAGTAATGGTGAGTTTGTGTCACCAGAGGTCAAACTGAAAATTGTCGTTAAATGAATATGGAGGACCAAAGAACAATACCGTATTTTCACGAAACTAATGCGCGCCGCAAATTTAAAACTTTAAATTATGAAAAAAGGATTTGTTTCGAATGTAATGCGCATCAGTAACAGATTCATTGGAAAGGAATTTTATTTAAATTTATGTAAAACAACAATTGATTTATCGTCTGCATAAACTATCAGAGTATTGATTTGAAATTTCCTATTGTTAGGTGACACTTTATTACCCCTCGGGCGGATGCGCTGTTGCACGGAGTGCAACATGCACATATTTTCGTTTCTCATGTAGTTTAATACAAAATTTCGCAGCTGACCACGGGGAGTGTTGCAACAGCGGAGTGTCAGTCATCGAGTGGTGTTGGACTGATCTCTGTCAACCCAACGATAGCTGTTTCCTGGTGCCTTTTGTTGCAGCCTACGCTCTCTGTCGCAGTCCGTGCCCCGCGCCGCGCTCCAGTGAGTCACCGTAACCTAAAACCCACGCGTGGTGCTGCTGCAGAGAGCAGAAGACTGGGAGCCATTACCCAGTGTCAAATTCTTTGGATGATGTTGTGAGACAAATTTCACGAATTCGAAAGATCAACAGAAACGTGACAACGGACAAATACTACACACGCTATTAAAGCCAAGGTGCATATAGCATGGTGTACCGAGTTCGCGTCGAAAATTCGTCCGGTCTGCGCATGACGTCATCTGCGGAGCATGGTCGTATCCGTGGTGGAAATGGTGTATTTTCCACCATAGTCGTATCCACGTGGGAGTGAGTAGCGCGCGGAAGTGTAGTAGTTTGATTTCACCATGCCTGAATGTGCGATTTTTGGCTGTAATAATTACTCCAGAGTAACTAAAAATAAAAATGTGAAATATTATCGTTTTCCACCACCTAGTGACATTCGGGAGAGATGGATTCTTGTCTGTTGACGCAAAGATAGATTAATATTGAACACGGTAAGTTTTGGGGCGTGTCTTCTTTCATTACGAACCGACGTAAAAATGCTATTGCTTTATATTAGCATTAAAACAGTTACATGAACGAACAGTGAAAATCACAATTTATATGTATGTATGTATATTATATTTATATGGAATATAATAAAAAATACTTCCAAATCAACTAGAAATCCCGTAGAGAATGTTATTTTAAAATATAACGATATAAATGTGAACGATCCGGCAACAGTGGCTAGTCTCTTTAACCAATACTTTTCGAGAATTGCTGCCGATCTCACTAAGGGTCTTCAGGCACAAAATTCAAAAACAGACAGTTCACCCAAACTTTTAGACACGATGTTCGTTTGCGAAACTTCTTCCTATGAAATTCTAAAAATAATAGGTAAACTAAAAAATAAATATTCGTCCGGTTTAGATGAATTCCCGGATTCTTTGTTAAAGACCTGTGCATATGCCATTATACACCCGTTAACTCACATATTTAATTCATCGTTATGCACCGGAACGTTTCCGGATATTTTCAAAACAGCTAAAATTAAGCCGCTTTTCAAAAAAGGCAACAAAAATGAAATTCAAAATTATCGGCCCATCTCTCTTCTATCAGTTTTTTCAAAAATATTAGAGAGACTTTTTTACGTACGGATGGAAACCTTTCTCACTAACGACGCGCTTTCAGATTTGCCAACATGGATTTAGAAAATCAAAATCAACGGAAACAGCTATATTTTCTTTTCTTAAAGATGTCGCCTTATCATTAGATCAAAACGAGGCACCTATTGGATTATTTTTAGATCTCTCAAAAGCTTTTGACATGATTGATCATGACATTTTACTTTCAAAATTACCTTCATATGGAATCCGTGGTATTGCTCTAGATTGGTTATGTTCGTACCTTAAACAACGATCTCAGAAAGTTGAAATACCTTACTGGAATGATGGAACATTACGTACGCACCTTTCCGACTCTTTGCCCGTTGCATGTGGAGTTCCTCAAGGATCGATTTTAGGCCCTATTCTGTTCCTACTTTACGTAAACGATATGCCCTCGACGATTCGAAACGGAAGAACGGTTCTCTTTGCGGATGATACGAAAATCCTTTGCAATAAAGAAACCCTAAATAGTACAATATCAGATGTTTCAAATTGGTTCCGAAATAACAAATTAATAGTAAACGAAAAGAATACGGTTTTAATGCAGTTTTCCATTTTAAATAAACAATTCTGTGCTCCATTGAAAATGAACGGTGTACCATTGACTGATGTTAAGGCAACAAAATTTTTAGGTCTCTCAATTCAGTCAAACCTTAAATGGAACGTCCACTTAAATGAATTGAACACAAAATTAAGTTCATTATGCTACGCATTCAGAATTCTTTCAAATTCAGCCAGCCTTTCATACTGCTCGTTGTGTATATTTCGCGAATGTTCATTCTCGCCTGAGATATGGCATAATATTCTGGGGAAATACATCTTATAGCTCCCAGACTTTTAGATTACAAAAACGAATTGTACAAATAATAACCAAATCCCACCCACGTGGTTCATGTAAGTCTCTCTTCATTAATCTAGGAATTTTACCATTACCGTGTCTGTTTATTTATGAATCAGTGGTTTTTGTCAAAAATGACTTGCATAAGGGCGGGAATATATTTTCAGTAAACGCCGATGTCTATTACTATAACACTCGACGTAGAAATCATATTCATCAGGTGACAGTATCAACAGCTCAATACAAAAAATTCACATACAATACATGTACATTATTTTACAACACTTTGCCAGATGACATTAAACGATTAAATTCAATAGAAAAGTTTAAATCCCAAGTGAAATCGTTTCTGCTGCATAACTGTTTCTATACAATTAGAGACTATACTGAGCATCACAAGAAAAGTAACATTAATTTTATCAATGATACATTTGGACTGTAGAAATGTGTATAAACAACCTGTAACAACTATTGTACTACAACCTCCAGGTCAATGACTCCATCTCGATCAGGTTTTTCGTCCAGTTTCCCTGATTCATTGAGCAAATGCTGAGATGGCCCCTTGTTTTGCTTCTGGACATAAATGTAACTTCATTATCTGTGCACGTCTTCTAGAATTCAGTGGGAAATACAATTATTCAAATTATCGTTTCCATGTTGTTGCAGGAAGTATTATTCCGAAGGACAACATGGATAAGAGCCAAAATGTATTGCTTATTTATCCTTGAAAACAGATTTTATTACATGGGAGGTTGTTTTTTTGTTTTTGTTTTTTTCTTTTTCAAAATTTAAGTAGTATTTGACTTAGTGTAGGGATCACAGAATTTTGAAAATGTGCACACAATTCACTTTTCCCTATAGCACGTCGTACGCAGTTTTAACTTTTTTTGACGTAAAATGAAAAATAAAAAATATGTATTAATTAATAACATAAAAATAAATATTATTGGTTTTATATGTAACACAAATCTGTTAAGTCATCACCCCTTATCAGCAACACGTCAAAGGTTCAGAGAGACAAAAAGTGTGTCCCGCAGCACAATTTTTTCCAGAAAGAGTTTCTAAGGCAATTGAATGGTCTGGAAAAAGGATTCCTTAAAAAATTGTGATTGGGGAAAAACATCAAGGTTTTTGAAACTTATGAATGATTGGTTTGATATTTTTAATGCCCAAAGTAAATTCGGAACTCATTCAGGACTCAATTTGGTGTATATTTGGAAAATCAACTAACAACTTTACAGGAAGTCAGTGACACAGTATCAAAAATGAAAGTTGGAAATCACCATTCATTAATACCTTTCCAAAGAGGGATTTTGATGAATAACATATAATTGGTTGAAATGTTTTTTATCTGAAAATGAAATATGGAATTGAATATGTTTTAGCATTCAGAAAAAATCAAGACATTTTGGAAAAGTTCTTTGCTTATATTCGTGGCATGGGTGGCTCAAACGACGACCCTACAACCTACTGCCCTTGATATTAAATATGAGTTGAGATGGTATGTTATTGAGAAACATTCATCGACTGTATTCTCAGAAAACCGGAATACAGAGGTGGATATTGAATTATCGTTAATTTCACCTTTGGAATAGGTATAAGAGGAAGATAAAGAGGAAGAAGAAGAAGAAGAAGAAGAAGAAGAGGAAGAGGAAGAAGCTCAGGGGGAAGAGAAGAGAACAGATTATGACGACAATATTTTAGGAATTGAGGAATCTCAGGAAGATGTTTAATGTGAAGAAAAAATTATTGATCACCAAAAAAATTTTAGTGAAGAAATTTCAGAAGGCAGAGAAGTAGGTTGTGTCTTGGAAGTTGAGACCGACAATGATAATAATGTGAATTACTTTGAAATAAGGGAATGATGTGAAAAAATGTATTTAAAGATTCAATTACATTTGAAGGACTAAAATATTTAGCTGGTTATGTAGCATTTCGGTTTGAAAAACAATTTTCCTCATCTTGGTTTGGCAACTAAAGAAATTTCATTATCTGACAGTGAAACACCTGACTGGATACAGTTCTTATCCAAAGGAAAATTAAAATATCGTTCAGAGGAATTATTTCAAGCAAACATTGTCATGGAGAATGAATTTTCCAATTTTCATGGGCAGGATCTCTCAAGTGAAAATAAAATTTTTCAGAATGTCACCCAAAGAGTTGCAAAACAATTTCCAAATTTACATATTGATGTTCTTCTCTGTATGGTGGGTATATAAGGGAACGTATATCAGGTTGAGAAATTTAAAAAGAAGGCATCGAGAGAACGTGAGAAGACAAAGGGAAAGAAAAAATATCAAAATTTATCAACAGTAAACATTAATAAGGCACAATAAGGCGGGCATTTTGTCTGTAAAAATTGAGGTAGGGGAAATTTATTGCAGTCATTTATTGCTTAGAGATTGTAAAATGTCTGCTCGATTTGTTCAATCCTTATTTCAGAGCATGCATTTTTCCTGTAAAAATCGAATTTGATTTCTATTATACCTTTCGCCTTCTTTACGACTTCAGTGGCTACGGATATACAGATCGTCAGCTACTCTTTAAAATGGGAAGCAATCTCATACAGGTATGAATTCTACATTTAATTCTAAATCAAAAAGAGACTTCTAACACACGCTCGATAACATCACAATGTCATATCCAAACTTTAATGTCAGTAAAATCAGTATACTCTCTGAGTAAAATTGGAATATATACGCTGCGCTCCGTTTTCCGCCGTTTACTTCACTCTAGGTTTGCTCCCCACGTGACGTCACACGATGGGACATTTGGAGGGGGAAGATGCGCATCGGTACATCATATTACATGCACCTTGATTAAAACGGCTATTAGATAATGGTTTGAAAACAGTAAGAACCTTCAGAGTTTATACTTAACAAATCACGAGAATTATAATCTTCTATTTTTGGATTCCAGAATAATATTACTCGATTTTTATATGTACTAATGAAAAGTAGAGCGGTCATGCTTCTTTCAACAATGCGTGACAAACCTGACGTAGACTACGATCATCATAGATATGCATCATACAGGGTTGCCAGATTGGGGAATTTTGTCCTAAAATTGGGGATTTTTTTCGTTGTGGGGAATGGGAAAATGTTTGGGGGGTTTTGCGGAAAATTATTTTCATCGGGAGCCGAGATAGAAATAACATTCACTCAATTATTAATTAAAAAACTATAGATGTTATTCTCTCTCATTTTTATGTATCAAAACAAAAAATAAACAATAGGCATAGAGAAACAAAAACACGAGAAAAATAGTATACGGCTTCGAGCAGCTCAACGGACGAGAATTGCTTGATTTGAATTTAAAGGGACAGCCAATTGCAGTCAGGGACAGCTCATGTCGTTGATTCATAATTTGGAGAATATTTTTCGTTTCAAAGTTGGGGAATTTTGTCATTGGAGAAATTTCGTAGTATGCTGTAGTAAGAGCTCGCAATACATCTGGCAACCCTGTCATGAATTGTCACAAGAGTAGTGGACACCGTGAATCAGATGTGCAGTTGGTATTTCGTGTCAAGGATTATCAGAAAGTGGCAAATGTGTCTTTTCTTCAGATTATTGGACATTGCATGTGTAAATGCACACGTTCTATTGGAAGGTAACAAATAAGACTGTAAGAGGCCACAGAAAGTTTTTCACAATTTGGCATTTTTGTTGTTTGAAATTCCAATGGTTAGAAGAGCTTCCTGTGGATATCCGTATGTTTCTCAGTCGGTATAGCAAGGATGAGACCAAAGTAGAGCAAGAATGATACACAAAAAACTCTCAAATATGTGAAGTGCAGACAAGTGAAGTATTCAACACTCGGAGGTCAAATGTGTGGACAATTAACTTACAAATATCTCGTAAAGAGGGTTTATCACTGTATCACGTGTTCTAATACTATTATAAAGCATAGTTTGATGACAGATAAGTTTACAATTTGTAACTACGTATTTAAAAAATGTATTATTCGTAGAAATAAAACGATAATTCT
>BLKR01017601.1:0-10347 GCA_011170035.1 Teleogryllus occipitalis
TATATATATATATATATCGCCCCCATTTTTGGTGCGCGGGCGGCTGCATGGGTCCAGCATGGGAGGGCTTTCCTGCCCCCCTCCAAAACAAAGTCAAATACAAAAAATCACACAAAATGGAAGTTAACAAATATTTTAAAAAATACAAATTAATCTTAAGAGTCTGAGCAACCTGACAGTCACTTCTCTATTCACGACACCCCTCCACCACCACTAATCGTAGCCTACGAGGTGATAACCCATTCTGTAGTTCAATCGTTTTCGTAACTTGTCAACGTGACATGTCAGAGACAGTCTCAATACAGCACTTATCAGTTTGGCGTCGGCCGCGAACTCCCTTACGGCGGCGCCGCAAGCCCGCAATCTCGCTGACGCCACAGGCCGCAACCCGCCCGTGATGCTGCGAGTGCCTTCGACCACGACACTAATACTCCCAACTAGTCAGGCGGTGACACGAGCGTCATCAGCCGCGACGGCGGCCGACAATCCTCGCTCCACACCAGCTCCCTCGACCTCCGCACCAGAGGTCGCAACGGCCCCGAGGCGGTGACGCCAGGGTCACCCGCCGCCACGGCGGCCGACAATCCTCGCTCCACACCAGCTCCCTCGACCTCCGCACCAGAGATCGCAACGGCCCCGAGGTGGTGACGCCAGGGTCACCCGCCGCCACGGCGGCCGACGATTCTCCGGCTCCTGGCGTCGGCTCCTCCGACCGCAGCTCCAGCACCCTCTGTCCAGTCCCTTCTTCTACTCGTCTTCGCCGAATAATAAGCTCCGCGTTTCACAATCCACTTCCTATGTCCCTTGCCCCACTCTCCAAATCTCATTTCACTCCGTGCCACACCACACCACTCGGCGTAACCTTTCTACTACCACTCTTCTCTCCAAATCTCATTAACTGTCCCTCCATGCAACACCACTCGGCACAACCTCTCTACTGACTAGCTTTTTCCCACTTTCCGCCACCGTATCTCACCCCTCTCGCTTACGCCCCTCCCCGTCCCACCAGCTACGGCTGATAACGCCGCCGATGTTCTCTGGTAGTCACAGAACGGACTTAGACTCGGTGCTCGGTTTTCAAAGTGGTGACCACGGCTCACATATCATACGGCTCGATAAACTATGTAGTCTCTATGTGTAAACTCGTGGTGACAGCCCACACATGGGCTTGGTGTCACACTACACATGGTGATAAGTTTACGTTCTTATCAAGCTTCGCGGTAGGATAACTATTTGTGCAATTTTACAACATTAATTTATTGAATTTTACTCTCAACTCAACAATGCGTTCGATACACAGCATACACTCCTTAACTGTTGCATGTGGACGTGTGATTCTGTACAGGATAACGATTTCTGGAAGTTCTATTGATTGAAATCAATTATTTGATGGCAACTACTATAAATTATCGACCTTTTTTATCAATAACATTTTAACATTTATTCCTGTATATATTATAGTACTTGCCTTCTCATGAGAATTACTTTTGACTTTGAAACTTTAAAAACACCGTATGGGTTTGACCATAGTTTGTAAGGTTACGTTCGTAATTACGCTCGTAATCTTGATCGCTGGCTTCTCGGCTGACTAGCAGAATGTTGTCCATAGCATCCTTGGCGTACCAATTCTCGCGTTCTTTCCTAAATTAAAAAAATGTTTCAGAATGACCTCAACGATTGCTATTAATTAACTTAATATTCCCACAAATTTAATACGCTGTCGCGACTTTCCCTATCTGTGTTTCGTGTGAAACACACTGAAACAAACTATCTAATTTTATTTTTAAATTTAATATTTCCTCTACCCATCTGATATTAATTCAACGTAACCCGTTCCAAATTTATAAAAGAATATGGGCGCCAGGAAAAGATTACGTTAATTCAATTATTAAAATTGCTCTTCAACTGCTATTTCCATTAAATTAATATCCGGCTAACTGGATCGATGGGTCTTATAAGAAATAATCGCTATTGACTGCTAATAGTCTATTATTCGATCTGCCATCTGTACAGAATGGCCAAGGAATCTGAAAAGCAAATATACGTTTCTAGCTACTCATTTGCTGGAATTGGCTAAATGAAAATCATCTTTTCTATTCACAGAAACTTGTACGTTTATTCAATTTTCATTGGTAACAATACGAAACTTTCGGTCATGACCAGTCTCAAACCTTATATTGCAGTACCTGTCTTCGCACGTTGTCGACCGATGCCGCGTAGGACCATTTTCAATCTTCCCCGGTGTCGATGGTTCCAGGTCCAAATACCATCTTCTTTTCTTCCGTTCTGGCACAAGTGTATTCAAGTCACTGATCCTCACCGCCTCATAAGTTGATAAGACTTAATTAATTTTCCTTTTAAAAGTTCCCAGTTCTTTCTACGCGTATACTTAAAATATTAAAGTTCAGCTAACTTTTATCTGCATCAAATACTCGCAGTCCTGTTGCAGACAAATTCACCTAAGTTCACAATTCTAGCTGCTGCACTCGAAATATTTCCAAGTTCCAATTTCCGCTCCTTCCATCAATATTCTAAGTCCGACAATCATACGCTTCAAAGTAAATGTTCACAATTCCCAAACTCCCAACATCAATTGTCTACACACGATCCGCACAGCTCTACGGCATAAGTAGGAATGCCTCCATATTCCCCTCTTTCAGCCCTTCAAAACTCGGTCCATCGTTCTACTGTTTCTTGTTAGAAAAAATTCCATGCCTAGCCAATCCCTCAATTACTTACAAATTCAAATAGCCGCGCCCCAGACTGTCATTGCTTTCTCGGCCAATCCCAAAACAGTTTACTTTATCAGCTAGCCGCGTCCCGTGGTTCAAAGCAATGCAGTTTGTTGACCTTGACGACAACTCGTCTACCGTTGCTATGCCGCCATATTTACAAATGTCTATCCTTACAATTCACCCTGCTTACAATAAATGTGACGCAATACAAGGTCCCACATATTGGTATGTCACAACATCTACTCGCGACTGTCTATATTCATCTACTTATTGGAAAATTCTTATATCTACGGAGCTATCCTAGTGTATATCTCCTCCAAACATAGTCTATGTAATTCAAACTTACGACTATTGCATTAATAAAATTCCAAATTACAATTTAACATTACAATTTACCCAAGACCAAGCTTTCAAACTTCAAACTAAAAAAATTCCCAGTTCACTATAATTTACCTAATACCCAGCCTACACTGAAAATCCGATCGCACATCACCAACCGCTTGTCTGTTCGCAACAATAATGTTTTTGAAAATGAATCCATGTGTTTTTTCTAAAGATCACGACCGTCCAACGCCCTCTTCACACCTTCTGCACAAAGTGTGTTTAGGGCCGGGTCCATTTGCCCAAAGTGTCCAAACGCTAGATGCTGATTTTCATTATTTCATTAAAATCTAGCGCTAGGGTTCTTGGTCCAAGATAGGATTAGACAACCCCATAACGCCACCATCAGCTACGAAAAGAAGCCCACGAACAGAGAGGAGTAGGGTACGCGGCGGAGCGATGGCTTGTAAACGCACCATCTACCCACAGCTTTTCCAACTCTGACGCCCGAACTAGCGAATAATGTTTTTCCGGGAGGTCACGAAAAGAGGAGAATATTCACCCCTCTAAAAATATCCCCAGGCGCGAGTACCATAAGTATCGCGGCGCGCCTCGGAGGAGCTCTCTATGATTGCAGCAGCGACGGCGACTAGACCGAGTTCTGAAGGCGATTGTAACTTGATAGCATAGGAGTTTATTTTAACTTGGTAGTTAAAAGTTAGCTTGAGAAGCGTATCAACGAAAGTGATGTAATTGAGAAGTGGAGTGCACGAACATTCTTCGCATTAACATTCACAATATTTGAGAGAGCAAGTGAAGTGATTGATTTCGAAATAATTTCAAATTTGTAAAATTCGCGCAGAAGGACATTAACTAAATCCAGCATCTCATATTGCACGCTGAGACCACACACGCCCAAAGTGTGGTAGGTAGGCCGAGCATTTAAAGCATAACTTCAGCAACATTGATTATTCGAGGCTGGAAGCGCGAACAAACTTGTACGAGGCGCGGCAGATGAAGAAGGAGGACCCCAGGAAGAGCGAAGCGTCGGTGAAAGAGATTTGGACTGGAACGAGAATGGGAGTCCGGAGAACGGGAGAAGGGTGTGGAAATTGGAGGCGTAGCGGAGTCCAAAGTTCGAGGGAAGGAAACTGGTAACGTCGTGGGACAGCTAGCGGAGACGGGTGGCAACGCGAGACTGCGAGCGGCAGAATATCCCCAAGGTTACCTACAGGCGAGCGATACGGAGCTGTTGAGGTTAAAGAACTGGCAACTTTTATGCGGCGATCAGTTGGGGAAAGAGAATAGCAGTAAATACACGACAATTCGAGTTAAAAGTGGGTGAAAAGTTCAGAATAGGTGGGAGAAGTATTCCGAACGATGTGAGTGGCAGTTTCAAGTTCATTTACTGCGCGTGTTATTGAATTCATTCAAAGAGGCCATACCTTGTACAATTTTACTTAATTTATGATTTTCACATGTACGGTTGATGTTATCTGGAAAAGTCATAGTTTATTGTATTGTGTTCAAAGTAATTGCGTTCTGTGATATGTAAAGGGGTCAGATTTAAGAAACGTGTATGTTACGTTTTATTGTTTTTTCTCTTTAAAGTTCACAATGTTATAGTGAGTGCGAAGCCCAAGGCTAGCACCTGTGAACGGGATACCTTAGAACAAGTGCAAAACTCATTTTAAAAGCCGTGCACGGAAAAACTAGAGAGTATAAAGAGTAAAATCATGTGGTAGATAAAAATTCAGAAAGAGGAATGAGCAAATTGTGAATTGCAATTGGTGAAAGTGTGTTCAGGCAGTTGAGGTGACGCCAATTTTTTTGTTTTCCCTTGTTTTTCTGTTTTTTTTCAGTGACCAACTATTTAAAGTCCATAATACTATTATATAATTGTGCCACTGTAATTTTTCATTGAATATATGCTCATTTTATTCGTATTTTATCTGATTCATTGTGTCAAGGGTTCAGACCTTTGTCATACCCAAAAGATCCTGCTTCCTGAGAATTTTAAGCTCGCTTCACGAGCATTCATACTATCACGCTCTCCCCACGTGTGGAAGGTAGTAGGTGGGTGTGTTAGAATATATGTATTCTGACGAACATCCCCGCACAGCAATTCCTAGGCGCCTGACGGGAATTCGCAGATATCATGCTCTTGCGAGCTTTGTGATACCTCAGGGCAGTGGCAGGGCTTTGTGATACCTCAGTCAGGATCTTTTTGGGTGTCGAGAGAAAGTCCAAACAAGTACACATAAATCAATTAAACTGGGTTTAATATTCTGAAACCCCCTTTTAAATGGTTACACTTGACACAAAAAAATACACAAAACAACAAGAATAAATGGTACCTTTCTCTTTTAATGCATGAAACCTTCATTCATTACTTTCGCATATTTAACCTGGGAATTCCCGTCGATCAGTTTACACCTGAAATTTACTCCAATTTCTGTTTAACCTGCCCAGTGACACCGGGTTCAGATTTGCGACATTTAGTCTCAAAACAAATTTAACATCAACTTGAGAACATTTACATAATACTCTCAAACAATTTATCGTCACTGAATAACACAAACCAATTTTTATAAAACTTCTATTGAGAAATTACTTAAAATGGCAGAATTTTTTTAGTATCTCTGCTAGCTCCGTGCACTATTTTATCCCTACCTACCAACGTTCTCTTTTAAAGTTTTCCCCGGTCGCGGGGCGTTGACCTATATTTCAGCGCTTCTGCGCTGTTCGCCGTTACCTTCGCTGCTCCCGCCCGCTGCGCGCCTCGAAGTCGACCTTGGAGTGACGGCGGCGCACGCCGGCGGTTGTGGGGGTGTCAAAATAATAATCACAACGGGAAAGTTCTTGTTCAACTAATAAACATTTCAAACCTAAGAATACTCACCCCCTCGGAGCCAACATACCACCCTCAGGATCGCACTTGTAAATCGGACATCCTTGACATAGGCATCACAAATACTTATATTAAATTCTACTCTACATCTACTTTCGAACTTGGCTCTGATCATATCCCGGTAATTATCACTACACACCAACTTATACCGCAACACGCCCCCGTCCCTAAACCAAACTCAATAAAAATTAATTGGCACAAATTTTAAGAAACAGTTATAAATTCTTTACCCAAAATAAAAACATTAAAAACCCTGTTGGATATAGACCAATCCATCTCTCATTTCAACGAATTAATACACTCTACTCTAAAAAGTACACAATTAACTACTCCACCCGGCTCAAATACAACCAGACATAAAATACTACCCAAAGAAATATTGAAAGCAATTTCAATAAAAAATAAAACTAGAAGACTTTGGTACCGATTAAGAACACCTGAACTTAAGAGGGAACTAAACCTATTAACAAATATAGTAAAAAGACTTATAACTAACTTCAATAACCAAAACTATCATAACTTAATCCAGTCGCTCAGCGTCAGTAATAACACTCTGTGGCAATTCATACGAAAAATACTTAAGAAGAAAAACACGATACCTCCTATAAACTCAACAAAAGATAAAGCGTACACATCCTACCAAAAGTCAGAAGAACTAGCAAGCTATTTTGCTTCAACTTTCACTGTCAACAACACTAATTTCCATCCTGGACACATCACTATAACCAAATCAGCATCAGAACAAGAATATGGACCTCACCAAAAAATACACTACATTTCACCCTCTGAAATTAAAAAACAATTAATAAACTGCCTCTTAAAAAATCACCCGGACACGACAATATAAATAATATCGTATTAATAGATATTTATGTCACGAGTCCTCTAAACGAGTCTTTAAGGACGCAGCCGGAAGGTTAACTGCGAGGCGGAGCGATAGCGAAGCTGAGTAGTTAACCTTCCGGCTAAGTCCTTAAATACTAATAGAGGACGAGTTACATACAATGATTTTTCTTATTTTTTGTTATTTTAGTTTATCGCTTATTAAAAATAAACTTTTATCACTTTCGCGAGTTCAGAATTGTCATTACTCTTGATTTTCTGTAGCAAGGGTTGGTGGTACTGGATGCTTTGTTTGTGATCAGACAGTTGAATGTTTTTTCTACTAATGCAAGCAGATTTGGAAAAATGTCTGGGAAATGTTCATAGCAACGACCGCTAAAATGATCGAGAGTCCATTAAAAATATTTTAGCGGCCGTTGTTATGGACGCGTTCTTAAAGCAGTATTTAGATGGTTGGTTGCTAAGGGGCTAAGTGCGTGTTTACTAACGTAAATAACAAAAAACATTTACCTGCACCAGCAATAGCTACCCTCACAAACATCTACAATTCGTGTCACAGAACAAATTACTTTCCGCATACCTGGAAACATGCTATCATTATTCCCATTTGTAAACCGAATAAAAATCCTGCAAACGTTGACACTTATCGTCCGATCAGTCTATTACCATCCTTCTCAAAGGTATTCGAGAAAATTATACTTAAAAGATTAAGCAATTACCTACACATAACGAAAATAATTCCTAAAGAACAATTTGGATTTATCGAAAAATTGTCTACTCAACACCAGTTACTAAGAATATCCGAACATATATACACAACATTCCAGAAAAAACATCACACAATAGGCGTATTTATAGATATAACTCAGGCGTTTGATCGGACATGGCACCAAGCCTTAATGTACAAGATCAAAAAAATTGGCATACCATACTACATAAAATCAATTATCAATAGCTTTCTCAACAATGGAACTTTTTCAGTGAACGTAAATAATAATCACTCCAACCCTAGACTAATTAACGCAGGACTCCCCCAAGGCTCACCTCTTTCACCCAGACTATTCAACTGATACGTTTTATTTATTTATTTTTATTTATTTACGTCAAAAAACAGTTAAAAACTGCGTATGACGGGCTATGGGGAAAAGTGAATTGTGTGCACATTTTCAAAATTCTGTGATCCCTACACTAAGTCATATACTACTTAAATTTTGAATTTTTGAAAGGGAGAAAAAAAAAACTCCCATGTAATAAAATCTATTTTCAAGGATAAACAAGCAATAAATTTTGAATTTTGAAAGGGAGAAAAAAAAAACAAAAAAACTCCCATGTAATAAAATGATTTTCAAGGATAAATAAGCAATAAATTTTGAATTTTGAAAGGGAGAAAAAAAACAAAAAAATCCCATGTAATAAAATCTATTTTCAAGGATAAATAAGCAATAAATTTTGGCTCTTATTACTTCCTGCCGCGACAACATGGAAACGATAATTTGAATAATTGTATTTCCCACTGAATTCTAGAAGACGTGCACAGAAAATGAAGTTACATTTATGTCCAGAAGCAAAACAAGGGGCCATCTCAGCATTTGCTCAATGGATCAGGGAAACTGGACGAAAAACCTGATCGAGATGGGGGTCATTGACCCGGAAGCTGTGTTACAATAGTTGTTACAGGTTGTTTATACTCATTTATACAGTCCAAATGGTAATTAATGCATTATGTATCATTGTTAAAATTAATGTTACTTTTCTTGTGATGCTCAGTATAGTCTCTAATTGTATAGAAACAGTTATGCAGCAGATACGATTTCACTTGTGATTTAAACTTTTCTATTGAATTTAATCGTTTAATGTCACCTGGCAAAGTGTTGTAAAATAATGTACATGTATTGTATGTGAATTTTTTGTAATGAGCTGTTGATACTGTCACCTGATGAATATGATTTCTACGTCGAGTGTTATAGTAATAGACTTCGGCATTTTCTGAAAAAATATTCCCGCCCTTGAGCAAGTCATTTTTTACAAAAACCACTGATTCATAAATAAAAAGACACGGTAATGGTAGAATTCCTAGATTATTGAAGAGAGGCTTACATGAATCACGTGGGTGGGATTTGGTTATTATTCGTACAATTCGTTTTTGTAATCTAAAAGTCTGGGAGCTGTAAGATGTATTTCCCCAGAATATGATGCCATATCTCAGGCGGGAATGAACATTTGCGAAGTATACACAACGAGCAGTATGAAGGCTGACTGAATTTGCAAGAATTCTGAACGCGTAGCATAATGAACTTAATTTTGTGTTCAATTCATTTAAATGGACGTTCCATTTAAGGTTTGACTGAATTGAGAGACCTAAAAATTTTGTTGCATTAACATGAGTCAATGGTACACGGTCATTTTCAATGGAGCACAGAATTGTTTATTTGAAATGGAAAACTGCATTAAAACCGTTTTCTTTTCGTTTACTATTAATTTGTTATTTCGGAACCAATTTGAAACATCTGATATTGTACTATTTACGGTTTCTTTATTGCAAAGGATGTTCGTATCATCCGCAAAGTGAACCGTTCTTCCGTTTCGAATCGTCGAGGGCATATCGTTTACGTAAAGTAGGAACAGAATAGGGCCTAAAATCGATCCTTGAGGAACTCCACGTGCAATGGGCAAAGAGTCGGAAAGGTGCGTACATAATGTTCCATCATTCCAGTAAGGTATTTCCACTTTCTGAGATCGTTGTTTAATGTACGAACATAACCAATCTAGAGCAATACCACGGATTCCATATGAAGGTAATTTTGAAAGTAAAATGTCATGATCAATGATGTCAAAAGCTTTTGAGAGATCTAAAAATAATCCAATAGGTGCCTCGTTTGGATCTAATGATGAGGCGACATCTTTAAGAAAAGAAAATATAGCTGTTTCCGTTGATTTTGATTTTCTAAATCCATGTTGGCAATCTGAAAGCGCGTCGTGTTTAGTGAGAAAGGTTTCCATTCGTACGTAAAAAAAGTCTCTCTAATATTTTTGAAAAAACTGATAGAAGAGAGATGGGCCGATAATTTTGAATTTCATTTTTGTTGCCTTTTTTGAAGAGCGGCTTAATTTTAGCTGTTTTGAAAATATCTGGAAACGTTCCAGTGCAGAAAGATGCATTAAATATGTGAGTTAACGGGTGTATAATGGCATACGCACAAGTCTTTAACAAAGAATCTGGGAATTCATCTAAACCGGACGAATATTTATTTTTTAGTTTACCGATTATTTTGAGAATTTCATAGGAAGAAGTTTCGGAAACGAACATTGTCTAAAATTTTGGGTGCACTGTCTGTTTTTGAATTTTGTGCCTGAAGACCCTTAGTGAGATCGGCAGCAATTCTCGAAAAGTATTGGTTAAAGAGACTAGCCACTGTTGCCGGATCGTTGACATTTATATCGTTATATTTTAAAACAACATTCTCTACGGTTTTTCTAGTTGATTTGGTAGTATTTTTTATTATATTCCACATTGATTTTGTTTTATTATTTGAGTTC
>BLKR01017602.1:0-10325 GCA_011170035.1 Teleogryllus occipitalis
CCGCCCGGGTCCCCGCCCCCACCCCCCCAACGCTCCGCCCGCGCCCCTCCCGCGCCCCGCCCGCGCCCCTCCCGCTCCCCGCCCGCGCCTAACCTCGCTACTCCCACCGCGACCCGTCCCTTCGCAGTCGATGCTCGTTAAATTTGAACGCCAGCGCGGGCGGCCGGGGCGAGCGAAGCGGAGAGGCCTTCGCCCTAGGAATCAGAGCCTCGGCGCACTCGAAATACCGCATCGCGTGCCTCATCCATCACTGTTGACAGATGGAAGCACTGAACGGACGGAATACGCCACGAAGCATTCACATACGTGCGCTTTCGTGTACGGAGGTTTCTTTCAAAAATCGCATTTGAGCGATTGCACTTCAGCGTAATCACACGTTGCTTGAAAAACGCGCGGAGGGTGAAAATGAGGAGCCGTACTTTATATGAATGTGATAAGAAGATAGATTTTCACTATCTGAAATTAGTATAGGAGTGAATTATTGGTAATGAGGAATAAATTCCAGAAAACATCGTATTATTGCAATACCGTTTCTCAAATGACTAAGTGAACGTCGGGTAACAGACAAAATCTGAGATGTGGATATCAGGAAGCAAGTAAATATTGTCTCATGAAGTGAAAAATTCTTTGAACACAAATTCATTTGGAATATCTTGTGAGTAGAATGGGAAAATCTTGTTTGTGAAGAAGCTTATGTGGAAAGTGCTATGAAGTACTAAGAGGAAGTTACTAAGATACATCGATATGAAGATGCCAAATTCATGAAGAACAGAAGAAGAAGACGAAGAAAAATAAGGTGAAGAAAACATTTAAAATTTCTACAAACTTCCTATCAAAGAATATTCCCAATGTTTTGAATTTTGTGATGACCCAGATCTCTTCTAAAGATATATAAAGAATTGAAATTACATACACAAATAATTCTGGCACACAATTTCAAGTTGCAAAATTGTGTATTCCCCTTAAATAATTTATATTAATTCCATTGCTTGGAGGTATATAATGTTGATCCCTCTCTTTTAAATATTTTCATTTTGTAGATAAATTTGCAAATATTAACAGCAGTTATTATCAACAACGTATAAAGACAAGTTAAGATGAAAGTTCTCAATTTTTACCTGTATAATCTCTAACGCGAAAAGCTCATGGCTGAGTTGAGAGAATGAGAGGATATCCCGCATACCAAGCAGAAAGCCCTCTTAGCTAAGCTCTGCAGGCAGAACTGGTAACTCAGGAGGTGTTTCAAGTTACTTGAGAGGGGATTTAACTTTGGAAATGTGACTCTGTAGAAACAAAAGTTTAGAAAATTTCTATCCAACACGTTATTCACTTCCATCAACATAATTTTACAAAAATCCTTGCACATTATCATATTTACGGATTGGCTAACAAAAATAAGTTATGCCTCCATTCTAGCGTTCAATAGTTAAAAAATGTACTTTTAATTTTTTTTCGAATATAGAGTAAATGCTTATTAACGTAATAATTGTGTATATATGAAGAATGGAAAATGATGTAGAAACATATGAGATGTTCATCTAATCTGTTGATTGTTGTGGCACTTATACGAGTAGTTTCGGCCTATCTCCTACACTAGACGGATCAATTTTTTTGTACTAGATCTGAGGAAGGACCATTTCAGAGTGGGTGATCAGCCCATCCCTTTGTTCTCAGGATGTGAATGAGTTCACGAGAGGGAATGAAGAAACGCACACGGTCCGTGGCCCGTATTCTAAGATGCTGATCTGGCATTCGCCTGAAATTGATCAGGAAACCACATAAACCACTGATCTGGATAGTCCGCCAGCGGATTGGATCCCGCATCACGGAAAAGTCCATTTCTAACTCATCGCATTACGCAAACGTCCGGCATCGGCATGAGGGAATCGAACTCACGACCTCCCAATCACCAGTACGTTTTATCTACGCTCGCTTATATGACATGTTAATTCCGTGTCACAGTAAAGTTATTTATACAGTGTGCCAGGAAAGTTTCTCCGCAGTGGCACCCTGGTGCTTGCAACAAAAATTGTGTTGGTAGCAGTGTGTAACAAAAGAAAACGTAAATACCGCAGTCACCACAATCATAACAGATGCTGGAAGTGTTGTCCTCTGCACTTGTTTCTCAGCAATATATTTACTACCAACATAAATACAATTTTTAATAGATCCTGACTCGACTCAGGGAAGAGAGGCTTTCTTGACTCTCTTCTCCTTTTCCGCGCTTTATGCTTCTTCTTAGGCGACAGTCACAGTGGAGCCGATTTAAGCCGAAATTTTGGTTGCCCGACGTCGGACGATTTCCACTGTGCCAGATTTTCTCAACCACATGCAGGTAAACGGAAATGGTCGTAGGGAACCCGATGGACCTCTTCCGACGACGCCCAAAAACATGTCTATCGGACGAAGGCCTGTTTCGTTTGGATCTGACAGTTCAATGCGGTCGAAATCAGCCGGAGAGTCTGCAATATCATGACTATATGCAAAACATGTAAATGGTCTTGAGCGTGCTTCTCGAAAAAGATTCAAAAAATGAATTTTGGGAATATTCGGACGTGAAATATTTGGGTGGTTTTTCGGTTGAAATAAATGTAACAATTTCGATTGTATTCGTACGGTAGTGAACGATCGATATTTTGGTTGCACTGTGACCATAGCATTACGTTCTATGTATTGATTGATTGATTTTTCGTGTTTCCGGACGCGTC
This sequence comes from Teleogryllus occipitalis, assembly GCA_011170035.1. Taxonomy (NCBI): domain Eukaryota; kingdom Metazoa; phylum Arthropoda; class Insecta; order Orthoptera; family Gryllidae; genus Teleogryllus; species Teleogryllus occipitalis. Next base: position 2,709 of record BLKR01017602.1, read on the forward strand.
AACTGCTTTGGTCATTAGTCCCGTTAGTGTACTGCATGTTTCTTTCTCGGGAGATGGCGGTGATCTTCCCCCGCTGGATGGTGAGATCCGGCGCCGACCTACCGTCGGCTAGTGGGGGTTTCCCCCTAACCAGAACTCTCCCACCAGCGGGGTACCGCCTCAGCCGGGACAAGCTCTAGCCTCCCGACAGGTCTCCCGGAATATGTGGTAGTGTAGTGCATGTTCGTGTAAGTGTGTGTGTAAGGGGAGAAGATAGGACAAGGAATGGGAAGGACAGATTGCGCGCGGTCCGTGGCCCGTTTGATAAGGTACTGCTCCGGCATTCGCCTGGTGTTGATCGGAGAATCCACGGAAAGCTACCGATCAGAGCAGCTGGCCGCTACAATTCTCCACCAGACAGCGACTGAATTCGACCTAGCTGGAAAGCTAGTGTCGAAAATCCTGCCACCGTCAGGATTCGAACCTAGGACCTCCCGATCAGAGGCGCTGCAGTGACATCAGTTGATGCACTGAGCTACCGCTCCCGGTCATTCTATGTACTATGGAATATTAATATATTCTAAACCCATAGCCTCTCTTCTACGAAAGGCTTATACTGGAAGGTGGTATACCTCTACGTAGAAGAGGAAAGCTGACGTTCTGTGTACGCGGAAGAGAAAGCGCTGCTCGTCGCCTAAAGTGAGCCGGAACCGGAAGCAAATCTTCCCTGCCAGAGAGAGACGCTTTCATTTGGTCTCACGCTCGCTCTACCTCAGTGGTTGGAGATTCCCCGAACAGCGTGAAGACTAAGAGAAGTTTATTGAGGCTTCTGCATTTTAGCAACATTTCAACTGAGTCAAGTCTCGTGGAAAAGATCTTTCAGTTAATTATTGTTGTTATTATTATCCTTTATATGAAAGGTATGCACAACACTACTCCAGAAAAACAAAATACAACGCAAATATCCGCATATGCAAACGGATATTGCGTTTCAACTAATGAATAATATTAAATTGTAAATCATCATTTGATCTAATGAAGGGCGAGAGCATTGCAGCTTTTTCGATAGTAGATTCTAGATTGTAATCTTTTCAAAATACAGTGAAACCTCTCGACAAAAAAAACTCTTTAAGAAGACCACCCTTTTTCGAGACCGGTTTTCTAGGGAACGGAATATTTATTCCAAAGACCAATGTATTTTTACCCCTCTTAAAGACGACCACCCCTCTTCGCGTTCAACGACTACGAGTTTTTGTCGTAATGTAACATCGCATTCCCTTTAAGACGACTACAAAACCTCGTAGGGAAATAATAAACCCGAGAGTTCGCGTACGACTATGAGCGAAGCAGTTTCTACTGTCTCCCAGATAAGCAACAGCGATCGTGTGCACGAGATATCACGATAACTGCAAAGGGAAGACCTTCCAGGAAATGTAGAGAAACTATCGTGTTTTAAGAATGGAAGATAATTTCACAGAAGTAAAATAATTCCCTTGGATTACGATATTCAGGAAGTGGTTGCTTAATTCGATCCTACATATGACGAACAGAAATGTGTTAGTGATGGAGATGACACTCCTGCCATTGAGTCGATTCCACCAATGCAACATCGTTACATGACCTAGAGTTACAGAAAAATATAATTTATATAGAAATAATGCTACAGTGAATCCTCTGTCTGAATAGTTGTAGACAGAGTATGCAGTGCCTTTTCTGGTAGTGTTAAATCTTCAAAATTTGTGTGCACTTTTCTCAAGAATAATGAAAATTACATCTTTAATAGAATTCCGGACAGCCAAGAATTCAATGACTCCGGCCATGGAAACCTACGACTCTATACATCGTTAATATTTTCCACCGGTTTTGTCCGATGACTTTTCAGTATGGTAGACAATTTTTTTGCATTAACGCTTTTTATTAAAAAGTTATATTCTTTCTATCACATGTATAACTTTACTAAAAAAAGAGATTTATATTGTTTTAGTTTTTTTTCAAAGATTTTTTTACATAAATGTGAGTCCAATATCAAGGGCACATTGAATTGTCTTCGACACATTTTTTTAGATATCAATGTCAATATAGACAAAAATATTAAAAATAAACATAAAATAATTGATAGGCTTCATATCTAAAGTTGGAAAGGCCGACAGAATGTTTTTTGTTAGTGATCTAAGAAAAATCTGGTACAGATGTCAATAACGCATTACCTGAAATACAAATCTTATAGTACACTGTACTATTCGTTTTGAAATTATACTAAGTAATAAATACAATTGATGAAAGTAATTTAATTATGCAACACACTAAAGCTTTCATTTGAAATCAGAATAGTGTTACGATGCCTATCGTAGTAGTCACAAGAGCAACAGGAGTACAATTCAGTAGAGCGATGTTCTCTTTAAGAAGACCACCCTTCTAAAAGACCTATTTTTAGGCTAACTGTTCAGACAGAGAATTCACTGTAGCATTATTTCTATACAAATCATATTTTTCTGTAACTCAGCGTCATGTAACGATGTTGCATTTTTGGAGGCAGTTCAGTTTACAAAAGGGTTTTGTATCAGCAAACTAACATCGCCAATTCATATAAGAATATTTCATTTTCTTCAAGGAATAGGGTTATCTTAAGCAAATGTTGGAGTATTGATTCTTCCAGCCGCCACAGGCTTTTCTTAACAAGTCCGTAGGAGGCGTTAAATATGAAACCAGGAAAGGGTGTCGAATGCGATAAGCTCTTGACGTCCGAACTGGGCGCGTTCAAATGGTTCGATGAAAGTTAGGTGATGTATATTTTTATCCTGAATACAAAAATTAAATATGAAATATCGTCATTAGAAGGAGGAAAACTCACAATTAATATGAGGATCATTTACCACACCACTTCACAATAGGGTAGTACTTTTAGATCCGACAAAACAAGTATTTTCATGCAGGAAATTCAGAAAATATTCACCTGGTTAACTTGCAGACTTACTCGGTGCTATAAAAAGTATATTCATATAATATGGAAACACGGAATATGAAATGAAACAAATTAAACAAATGTTACTCTCTTTTTGAATGAAACTAAAATCCAAACATTTATCGTCATGGAAATTAACATCTCTCACTTTAAAGTGTATTTTCACTGAGTACAAATTATACAAAAAGTATGATGAATTCACATAAAAATATATAGTGGTATTGAAGTAATTCTTTGCTTCGTAAACTTGGTAATGACTCATTTTACAGCGTCTTGTTCTTTTACGTATCTTACAGAAATTTTACCTAATAGTTCATTTAATTATCATCAAAGGTATGCAATAAATTATTTAACTGATATCTTCAAAATCAATCAGCAATACTTCAATTCACTTCATAACTTCGTCCGCGCAGTCTCTCAACTGTGGCAGAAATCCCGCCGAGCACACGAGACACTTAACAAGGCATTGTACAAAGAAGGCGTGGCCTTCTCACAACCCAACAAACCTTTATCGACACCCACTTGTAAAAGAAGTTACTGTTAAGGCATGCAAAGCGTGCTAAATGTTCAATTTTGGCACTAGTGCTGAAAGTGAGACGATGCTCAACTGTTTATACTAAAACTGTGAATACAACAAAAAAACAACATACGTCCATGTAACCGCATCAGCTACTATTGATCTTAATGTAACAGAGAGCCCAATTAAGTCATTAGTATACATGAATTAAAATAAAATGAAAGTAATTAGGGCGGTCTAAAATATGGAGTATGACACAGGTGGGGAAAGTGCTTTTGTTTTGTGCGTAAAATTACGCCATTCGAAAAGTTGGCCTCGTGCCCTACATTTCCTACTCGCCCGTAAAACTGGGATAATAAAGAAAATAGGAGCTTTTACGTGAGTAAATAGACTAAATAGACTTGTTAGTTTATCTCACATTATTTTTGCAAATCATTTAATAAAACATAACACAACAAAAACAAGCAAAAAAATCCACTCAAACATATACTTGTTCCTTGGCAAAAATGAATACAAGAGGCAGAATTTAAAAAAGAAATGAGTAATAAGTAATAAAATACACCACCGTACCCGTGCGAGAACTCTGGCATGTGAAACTCCACTCTCTTCCCTATTTTTCCATCTCCATATTAAGTTTGTAATATATATTTTTCTTCAAGACCTTCTTATCCTCTGCAACTTGTTCTATATGTCTCCTTTTAATTGACAACAATAAAATACACCCTTGTTTATACAAATTATTCTTATTTAACGTTATTACCGAGCATAGAGTAATTCAATCGCGTGTAATTCAATCGCGTATATCAAGTAATTAGTGTAATTTCGCATACATTTACAGATTCTACAGGCTCTGAACAGGTGAGGTAGAATCGAGAAGAGTCGAACCAGGAAAAATGTAATTGAATGTTCAAGAAGATCTCATCCTGGAGATTACGGCGAGGAACGTTTCTGAGGTCTTTAGACTCAAAATTTTAGTTTTGAAGACCCTAAAACTCTTCGTTTAGTAGTTATTTAGCGACATAAATTGAAAAAACTGCGGCCGAGTGTTGTGGGTTGCATTTGAGAAATATATAAGCGCTTTGTTTAAAAAACAAATCCTTCACATTTTTTAAAGTCAAAGAGCAATTTATTACGTCTCCGTGAAATTCTGTTTCATTAGAAACCATATTTATAAAGATTGGTTGCCTGTGAGTGCCGCAAAGGTATTATAATACTAAAATAATATAGGAAACGATTAACGTCATTCACATTTCTACTATTTTCTACAAAACTTTCTGTGAAACGTTTTAGTATGCAGCAACGATTCGTCTTGATATTTTCAGCGCGATCTGTGCTTACCATCCCCGCTACATCTTGCACATATACCCTCTTTCTGGATTGGGAGGGGAAAGGTGAGGAGAGTCAGGGGAAGTCGCCATTGCTTGCAGGATCGCTGGGCTTCCCAGAAGGCAAGAAGCTCGGGTGGGTTCATTTTGACATGCCTGACTCAACCCAAGCATGGTACTGTATCGGTCGGTTGGACAGCACAAACTGGTCTGGTGATGACTATATTTCCCCTACCGCACGAATACCAGAAACTGCAACTACGGAATTATTGATCAAATGAAATGTTCTACAACCTGCATGATGATCTTTTGCGGGATGATAACGTGTAATTTGTAGTTTAGAACGTCTTCAGAAATCGTTTGTTCTGTTAAATAGGAAATGAAGAAAGAAAATCTAATTAAAGAAGGCAATAACTGTTTGGAACAAACTAGGCTGCATTACTGAAGTAATATATAATATTAATTTTACATTAACGCGTAAGTTGTAGCACCAATTGAAGTCTCTGCTCTGTGGGAGGAGTCGATGGCTTCGATAGGAAGACTCTAAAAGTACAAACAAAATGAGTGTTTCAATTTTGATTGAAAAATTCCCTTATTAGATTATGTCAATCCGCAATTTCTCATTCTTGATGTAAGGAAGGAATTCTCAGGTACTTAGTGCGTCACTGCAAACAATACAGATTACGTCATGTGACAAGTACGAAAGAACCGGCATATTTCCCCCCAAAAATCTGTTGTTGGTTGGTTGTTTATTATTCCGGGCGCGTCAACTACCGAGGTCATTAGTCCCATAAGTGTTGTAGTACTCGTTTTACTCAAGAGGTGGCGCTCATATTCCTCCGGCGAGATCCGGCGCCAACTTACGAGTACATCGGCTAGCGGGATTTCCCTCAAGCAGGTATCTCCCACTAGCGGGACATCGCCCCAGTCTCTAAGTCCCTGACCGGTCTCCCGGCATATGTGGTAGTGTAGTGCATGTCCGAGTAACTAGGGGTTAGAATAGGACAAGGAAGAGGAAGGAAACTTCGCGCGCGTTCCGTGGCCCGTTTGGTAGGGTACTGCTCCGGCATTCGCCTGGTATTGACCGGAGAAACCACGGAAAACTACCGATCAGAGCAGTCGGCCTCTAGAATTCTCCTCCAGATAGCGACTGAATTCGGCCTAGCGGATAAACTAGTGTCGAAAATCGTACCACTGCCGAGACTCGAACCTAGGACCTCCCTGTCAGAGCAGTGACATCAGTTGATGCACTTGGCCACCTCTCCCTGTAAACATCTGTTGTGATTCGTTTCTCTTTGTAAGTACTCGCGCGGGCTGTTTCTGAAAACTTCAGACCACTAGATTACACAAAATTGAGAGCAACATTTTTTCCAGTAGCACCCCCAATTTTCGTATACATTTTTTTGCTGCTAATGGCCATTAGTATGTTTAGGCTGCATGACATTATTTGGAATAAATAATGTACACAATTCACCGAAATAAATATATTTAAATTATAATAAATAATTATTATATTAAATTTCATTAAATAATTTAAATCTTCCCAAAATATACTAAAAATATTAATATTACTATTGGACATCATTCTGCTTCGTCTGTTTAAACATTAGTTCATTCTAGAAAGATGTAGGCTCCTAACCTATTCTTGGCAATGAAGTTATTTCTCTGAACCTGGTGTCCTCCAACTCTGGTGAATTTGCTTGGCTGGGAATTGTAGCCGAAGCAAAGCGGATGCCGCATACGCCTAGTCAGATCTGTCGTTGGGGTTTGTGGGTCGCCATTCGTAATCGTGCATTCGATCGACCTGGATTGATTCAAACGGAGCATTTCTAGACGCAGAGGGCGATGCCTTGCTTATGTAATCAGTCCCTCTGTTAGTGTCACTTTTTAGGGAGCTAATATATCTCTGGGAAGCACCTCTCCCCTACACACAGATGCAAAGACATATGTAAAGTACTGTATAGAATTTATTTATTTATTTATTTATTTATTTATTTATTTATTTATTTATTTATTTATTTATTTATTTATTTGTTTATTTATTTATTTATTTATTTATTTATTTATTTATTTATTTATTTATTTATTTATTTATTTATTTATTTATTTATTTATTTATTTATTTATTTATTTATTTATTTATTTATTTGTTTATTTATTTATTTAACGTCGAACACAGTTAAAAACCGGGTGTGACTTGCTGCGGGGAGAAGTGTATTCTGTGCACGTTTTCTTAAACCTTGTATCCCCACCCTAAGCCGCTTGCACTTGAATTCTGAAAGTAAAAGGAAATCGGCTTTTCTGGCAAGAGTTGATAAGAAAATATCAGCGCCGGACTAATAAAAACTAATTGCAAGTGCAAATCATCTACAGATTTGTGCTCTTATCATTCATCGTGCTCTTCTTGAAGGTATCAACTTCCTGCCACGAGAAATGGGAGCGATAATTTGAATAACTACATTTCTCACTAAACTCTATAACATATGCACAGATAGTGAAGTTACATTTCTTGAATTAATAATTTGTGAAATCTCTGTGGCTGAGCATTAAATATTTTGCTTTACTTCACGTGTTCTGTGAAGTCACAACCGTTAATTAAAAACCGTGCTGTGTCGGGACCACGTGCTGAGCCATGGCATGGAGGTACTCAGCACGTGGTCCCGACACAGCACGGTTTTTTTATTTACTTACTTTCGGGCCGTGGCCCTGATCGGACTTGCAATGGACCTGTTGTGCTTTAGCAGCTCTATATTGGAGTTGGTCTGTAGGCGAACATGAAGTTTGACCAGTTTGTGTATTAGTAAGGTGTGTACCGTTTATATTATCTTGGCTTT